>PVKU01012865.1:0-32469 GCA_004027475.1 Anoura caudifer | reverse complement strand
CTATCAGAGAGATGCAAATTAAAACCACAATGAGATACCACTTCACACCAGTCAGAATGGCCATCATAAACAAAGCAACAAACAAGTGTTGGAGAGGTTGTGGAGAAAAGGGGACCCTAGTGCACTGTTGGTGGGACTGCAGACTGGTACAACCACTATGGAAAGCAGTATGGAATTTTCTAAGAAAACTAAAAATGGATCTACCTTTTGACCCAGCAATTCCACTGCTAGGATTATATCCTAGGAACCCTGAAACACCAGTCCAAAAGAACCTATGCACCCCAATGTTCACAGCAGCACAATTTACAATAGCCAAGTGTTAGAAGCAATCTAGGTGCCCTCAGTAAATGAATGGATCAAGAAACTATGGTCAGTTTACACAATGGAATTCTATGCAGCAGAAAGGAAGAAGGAGCTCCTATCCTTCAC
Source organism: Anoura caudifer (assembly GCA_004027475.1). Classification (NCBI taxonomy): domain Eukaryota; kingdom Metazoa; phylum Chordata; class Mammalia; order Chiroptera; family Phyllostomidae; genus Anoura; species Anoura caudifer. The sequence continues at coordinate 32,040 of PVKU01012865.1, read as the reverse complement.
AACAGCATGGATGGAACTGGAGAGCATTATGCTAAGCGAAATAAGCCAGGAGGTGAAAGACAAGTACCGCATGATCTCACCTTTAACAGGAATCTAATCAACAAAGCAAACAAACAAGCGAAATATAACCAAAGACACTGAAATTGAGAACAGGCTGACAGTCAGCAGAGAGGAGAGGGGAGGGAATTTCAGGGGAAAAGGGGAAGGGTTTACAGGAACAAGTATAAAGGATACATGGACAAAAACTAGGGGGATAGAAATGGGAGGGAGTGGTGAGCGCTGGGGCAGTGGGCTGGGATGGGAGTAAAGGACAGAAATCTGTACAAGAACAACAATTAAAATAAAATTTAGAAAAACAAAAAAAGAAAATTTCTATTAATTAATTGCTGAATAAATGGTGGATAAATTTTATCCACCATAAAGAACAAAAGAGACTGATTTTGAATGAATTTGGAAAAATAATTTCTGCCAACTTGAAAGAACATGGTATGTGAAATCTTCAAATGAGCAATCTACTCTTCTAAAACATGGAAGCATTACCCAAGGTCTCATGTAGCTGTCAAATTCAATGACATGTCCTCTCTCACAGGTTTTATTCTGTGTGTAAGGTTTGCTGTGTGGGTAATGTTGACCAAACGTAAAAGTTTATGATGAACATTTTGACAGAGAGACAAACAAAGAGAGAATGCCTCGGTTAAGACAAAAACTGATTGCATTTCAATTAAACTGGGCAAGTAAAAATGGATTCCACAGTGGTCATTATATGAACCCAAAGTCTTCATTGTATTTTAAGGTTTACATGTGGAAAATGTGTTTCATTCAGAAAGAAATGTTTGTTTCATTGGTATTTGTTATGGGCTTTTGTTGTTCGTTTTTGAGAACTGTTTGTATAAACATAAGTATGGTTGATATAAATAAATATTAGCCGAATAATTCAAAAAATAAAATAAAATAAGTAAATCATGAAGATATCAAAATCAAGATATCAATACCAGCTTATGTCTATTTGATCAGGGGAGACAAAGAACAAGCACTGCTAAATGAATTTCAAAAGACATGATTTCATATGCAGACAGCAGTGATTTATTTTCCTGAATAACTTACAACAAAATGTCCCCACCCACCTTTTTCCCCACCACACCAAGCTTACCATACAAAGCATATCACCCAATTTTGAAATCAACATCAAAGAAAGTGAGGTGAATAGAAATGTAGGCAGACAACATAACACCATATTTTAAGCTCTTGCTTGATTTGCTACATAGTTTTGTAAGAGCATTTTTAAAATGATTTTACATTCATTTTAGAGTGGTTTCATTCATTTTTGCACTAGTTTAAACTTAAAAAAGAAGGATCAACTTAAAAGGTAAAATAAAAATTCTAAAGGATGCATCAATTCAATTCAATGAATGTTTTTAAGCACTAACTCTTTATTAGAAAAGTTATCTGAGGTTTAGAACTCAGAACTCAAATGCTGTACAGACAAATAAGCTACAGTCTTTGCTCAGATTCTGGGATATGTAGCTTCATTTGTCAGCCTGTAATGGTTCCCCACTAAAAGATCTGGTCAGTTTAATTTTCATAAGCAAATATCAAGTTAATCCCTTAAGAAAATAGCACTAGCTACTTTTAGGTATTTTCTCTGACCTTTAGTTAGGTTTTTCACAGCACATGCCAATATACTAGGTAGAATATATTATAGCAGATCCAGAAAAATTTGATCATTGTATGCTTGTGTTACTTAGCTTTGTAGGAAGGGGTAGGCCAAAAATTTCATTTGTTTTTTTTTTTCCATAACATGGCTCTAGTAACTTTTAGTTCACTTAGTTGTCTTTAACTTTATTTGAAACAATTTTGTTAGTTATATTGTGATAACTTTCATATCAGCATGCATTAAAAAGCTCATCAAAACTGGTGAATTTCTGTGCAGCCATTTTAATATTGAAGATAAAAGAAAATAAGCAACATTTTCAGCATATAATGTTGTATTAATTCAATAAAGGTAAAAATTCAACTGAAACACACACAGAAGAGATTTTTGCAGTGTATGGAGAAGGTGCTGTGACTGATCGAACATATCAAAAGTGGCTTGCAAAGATTCGTGCTGGTGATTTCTCTCTGGATGGGGCTCCATGGTCAAGTAGACCAGCTGAAGTTGATAGCAATCAAACCAAGACATTAACTGAGAACAATCAACATTATACCACCAAGTGAGAGCTGACATATTCAAAATATCTAAATCAATAAAGTTATTGGTGAAAGGAAATCTGTGTCCTTTATTTTACATAAAAAATACTAAAGAAACTTTTTAGCCAACCATTTCTGTGTATATATGTATATATTTATTAATTAGTCTACACAGAATTTATCCAGCCATGTAATATGAAAAATAGAGACATTTACTGAAGAAGGTACAAGATAAAAAAACATTGTACATGTGACAATAACACCTCAGTCCCCTTCAAAGTAGGCATCTTGAGGCTTCGCACAGTTCTCCCAATCTCCATCAGCTGCCCTGTGGTATTTTCCTGAATCTCAATAATGGTCTGAAATCTCTTCCGTTTTGAAGGTGATTTTAGTATGGGGAAAAGCAGAAGTCACAGTTACCAAGTCTGGTCCATAGGGGGGTTGAGTCACCTGGATTTGATGTTTTGCCAAAAAACTCTGCAGGAGATGTGATGCATGAGTAGATGCATTGTCATGATGAATCTGCCAATCACCAGTTGCCTGTATCTGTGGCCTTCTGAATCAGTTGAATAGTTTCTGTTGAGGAATGTTCATGCTTAATGTAAAATCTGATGCAGATATATTGCTCTACTTCTCAGTCATTTTGAATGTGACAGCTGCACAGTACATGTCCTCACTCAGTGGTGTCTACACCCTCACTAACTAGTACAGTGAAGTCATCATTGTTCACCCATGTGCATTCTAGCCCACTGCCTTTGGCTGCCAGGTTACATCAATGTCATGCAAACTACTCTCATTATATTAACAATGGCTAGACTTTATTTGGACAGGCTATAATAGTGTATGAATAAATTAAATAAAATTATATCATAAGTGAGTACATAGCAATACACTCTCAATTGGTAGTCTTAAAAAATAAGAACTAATTTTAATAATAGTCTTTTAAATATGTTTTCACTAAGTTGTGTTTTTAAAACTATAGCTCAAAAAATCCTGTTATTGGTAAAGAACGATTTTGATAAAATAGTACCTTCTATGTTTGAGTTAATATGGCTTTATTTTATTTGAAAGCTTTCTATATATGGCTATTTTGTTTGTGTATGCCTCGCCTCCCTCAAGTTACTAACCTGTACCTGATGTTCCTTTTACTTAATTACCCTAACTTAAACTTTCAAAGGGAAAACAAGAGAGGAGAGGGGTAGGAATTTCAAGGGAAAAGAGGAAGGGTTTAGAGCAACAAGTATAAATGACACATGGACAAAAGCTGGCGGGGGGGGGGCTGGAAATGGGAGGGAGGAGGGGAGGGCTGGGGCGGAGGGCTGGGATGGGAATAGAAGACAGAAAACTGTACAAGAACAGCAATTAAAATAAAAAAAATTAAATATATATATATATAAAAGGAAAACATAGTTGGTCAAGGAAGATCAATGTCTCCGAAAGTCTAATAATTTTTCTCATTTCCCTACATGTCCTAGCTGGCCTTCTGTGAAGGATCACTGAAGGAAAACACATTTCTGGCTAGCACACTTTAGAAGTAGATGCCTGAAAATGGTTTTCCCTGGTCTTCTCATTCAACAGAGTTTCTGAGGTGAATATTTTATGCCAGCCAAAATTGATATCATTGAAGGGTGGTTCACAAAAAAAGATTAAAAATCAATGCCTTGCTAATTAAAAGAGTAAGAAAATCAATAAAATGATGACACTTAAATTAACTTTATTTACTAGCAGTATTTACTCCAAATGATTAAACAAACAGGGAATGATTTACTCCAAATGATTAAACAAATGGAGGGAAACAGGAATAATACAGGGATAAAAGGGCTTTAATTAAGGATAAGCAATGCATTGATGTACTGTGTTGCTCTAATTTAAATTCTAATAATTTTTACTTTGATTTTTTTCCTAATTACCTGAAATGGGTTTCTTTAAATGAAAGCTGTTTTTTAAAAATCATAATCGCAAGATGATTTAGTTATTTTTAAATAAGAGGAAAAGAAAAAAACAACCAATTTGGAAAAAGAAATAGTTTTATCCCAAATCTAGATTCTAGTAAAGCTCTCCCTTACAGGATAGTGTTTGTTGACAACAAAAATAACACTGTGGCTACATTAAAATTACATGTTGTTAAATAAATATAACATATACCCCTTATAAGATAGGATCAGTAAATAAATGAAATATCCCATAATCCTACTTACCAGTCAAAGCTCCATTGATCATTCTTCATACTTTCTTATGACCATTTTCTACTCATAAATATAATTAAAAATATTATTTGTTTTTCACTATAAGCTTAATGTTGTATTTTTCCTAGTAATATTAATATCTTGCTAATATACTTTCTTCCCAGAGGATGTCATGCAAGTATTTCAATTAAACCATATGAAATAGCCACTTTTGTAGATCAAAATGGATTCATTTGAATTTAAGCCATAATGTTATCAAGATAACAAACAAAAGCAATAGCCTTTTTTATGCCTGTGTATATTACCTTTTTAATATTTCCCTCCAGAAACATCATACAAGATGTTTAAAACATGAAAACTTATTTAAAATAAATAGATATTTAAGTTATATTAGTAGATAAAATAGCAAGTTGTCCAGTCCATTCACTTCCAGAGAATTGTTCTAGAGGGAATCTGGAAAGGTTGGTCACACCATAGTTGGCGTTTTGTGACCACTGTCACCTGGTTCCATGCCAAAATTGAAGCTCAGTTGCTGGTCGAGGATAGAACAAAGATTCAAGCTACAATGAGGATGTACGTTTCAGTTATTGCTATGACTCAACAATCAGGTTCAACCACAAACTGTCTATACTTTCTAAATAAACTGAATTCAGCTAACAGGCCGAGTTAATTAGAAACATAATACTCATAGTTTATCTCTTCAGGTCTGGCAAAAAGGGCCACTACTCAAAAATACTTTTCCCATGGTTGTATGAATGCCATTATTATCAACTCATTTCTTTCTGTTAAAGTTTGTACTGCCTGGTCTGTGGTACTTTTAAAAGTAAATATCACTGAGAGTAATACATTAAGACACAAGCCAACTTCTGTCCCTTTCCTTTAAAAGACGGTTACATATCCAGTGATAAACCATCTGATATTAAGTTCAGAAACCCAGATAACACCTAACTAATAATTGGGTTATATCCCAAGAAATTCTTTTAATGTAATTCAAAGAGTATTTATGGAAATCTTAATTACCCCTAACTGGTAATATTGGAAACCCTTGTGGCAGACACTGTCAGGGGCATTTTTCCCAGCCCACACCTATCCCTCTGTTAGAATTTCCCCCACACATGCAGTTGGGTCCTAGCAGCATGTCTGCACTTCAGATTCTGCACCCACTGCATAGCCAGGTGGACCAGTGATAGATAATCAACAGGCCTATGAAAAACCAATTAGAATCTTCCTTTTAAGGATATGAAAATAGGATTTAGTGGGGCTAGTTATTTTCTTTTAGTAGAAAATTAATGCAAACTCAGGAATTGTGTCTTGGCCATGATCCACCATGCTTTGGTAGAAATAAACACAAAGACATACAGAGATAAACAGAGAAGAGAGACTGTGTGGTCTATATGAATGATTAAGATGGAGGCTCCTTTGGTGGATTTCTAGCTCCTGATTCCAGTGCTCCATCAATGGTGCTAAACTATACTTTGAGACTGTAGGTTCCATAGGTACCATTGATCCCTTACAGTATATTTCCCTTTTAATTATTAAGCTAATTTAATAATATGGTTAATAAGTGAAGTGACAACAACATAACAAACAAAACAATACAAGCAAATACTATGGAATACCTATAAACATCAGATGGTATTTTAAGTCTTTATAATATTTCCTATTTTATCTTCACATTGACCTTCTGTTACAGGCTGAGATCATCTCCAAGCTCATATTTGGCAGAACCAGAGTATGAGCCCGCACAGCGGACCGTAGCCATGTAGTTTAGAGTACATGCAGGGTTCCTTAAAGTGTGGCATTAGGTTCACCAGGAGTCATTGAAAACAAAACAAAACAAAACAACAACAACAATGAAACTTGTTCCTAGGCCCAGAAATGACCACAGATTCACAATTTCTAGAGGACAGATATTTTTCCGGTTACTCTCAGGTAATTCTCGTGCATGCTGCGAGCACCACTGCTCACTGACCTAAGCAGGAGATACAGGTTGAGGACTTTTGCTGCCTCTGGAATGGCAGTATCAATGAATGTGTGTCAGGGGAGAACCGGGCCTAGGGAAGGACCAAAACGCAAAGTGGATGAAGGGTTTTACTCCCATTGCTACCTCCTGGATCCCTCAGCACCATTTGTTCTGCCACCAGAGAGCCTAATTTCTTGAAATCCAAAGTCTGAGCAAAAAGTGCTGAGTTCACTAATGAGGGTTTTAGTCTGCCCTAGGAGCCAAAATTGGTTACATAGATTTCCAAGACCAATCAGAATCGTAAAAATTAAGTTTTGAGAAATCCTAACCTGAAAAGCACAAAGAAGGGAATAATAATTTCCTAAATAATCACATTCCGTTCTGCACAAGGATTTCATGCACACTTTCTTTCTTGAGTAGAAGTATATAGTTGTGTTTTTTTCCGTAAACACAGGGGTTTTTCTTACATGCTATCATTTGCACAGATGGAACCATTCTATTCTTAAAGAATGAGATGTCTTTAAAGTCATGTTTTATCAGTTCTTCTGGTCATTAAATTTGACAGACTATAAATTCCCTGTTTACTATTAAACAGACAGTGAATAACAAGATAGTATTAAGCAGTTCAGGCACACAGACTGCAGTTGAGCAAACAATAGCACCATCATTCCAGGAAATCATTGCTTTAATTGAAGGCAGGATGATTATCAAAGAGAGTTGTATGTTCTCTTTATATATGAACTTAGAAAAAAGAAAGAAAAAGAAAAAAGAAAACACTTAAAAATAAAAACGAGGACAGTTCACAGTTGCAAACATTAATAATAATGATGAGGAAGGCAGGAAATAAATAAATGGTTGGAGTTGAGCAGAAGGTGTAACCTTTCTTTTGCAGGGTGTTTTCTCAACAGTATAAGGCATGAGAAATATGAGATGCCATCATCTTAAAGTAAAAGTATTATCCAATACCACAGCCAAATGCACAAGTCATCCTCTAATTAAAAAAACTGTATGTTGTAGTGTTTCTCTATTAATGAGTTGACTATAGTTTTAGAAATCATGGAAAGTATGTAGATGCTGATGTCCCTGTACTTTGGGTTTGCTAAGGATACCCATTGTGAGCAAAGCTGTTTACGCTCATGGCTCCGGGCCACTCAACTGCTGCTCCCCTAACCCTCCCTCCCTGACACACAAATATACTACATGATAAGGAAGTCATATTTTTAAAGATTTAAATACCACTGGCTACATTAGCTTCCTCATTATATAAGTTTAAATATCTATATTTTTCCTACATGACTCTTTGTATGAATATAATGAAAAATGTGTTTATAATTATTAATTTCATCTTGTAACTTCCGTTTGATATAAGCTCCATGAGAGTGAGAATCATACTTGGGTTTTTTTTCACCTCAGCACCCGTAAACCCTAGCATCACAAACAATTATAGGCTTTTGGGAATTGTTAAATAAATGTGTGATGTATGTGTGTATATGTGAATGATAAATGCTTATCTCCCAAATAGCCTGTACCCATTGTCATGGGATACTTTTGACTAAAAGAACATGTGGTGGCCTTTAAGTATTAGCTCACTTAATTCAGCTTAATTTAAAAGATCTGTGGGAGCCAAAAGCATTTACTTTTTCTTCTGTATACAAATACACATATTTAACCCCACCCCCAATGGTCCATGTTAAGTTTGCTAGCGCATCATAATCTCTCAGCCTTCATCACCCACAACTCAGGAATCCCAAGCAATCCCAAAACTGTGGTGTTTTTTGTTTGATTACTTATTTTACACTACTCTTTTCTTCTGACTAAGCTGTATCGCTCTCCTTAATGCCAATACCCAATTTTTCAAATGTAACTCCTAGGTTAGGTCTCTCCAAGGAATACTCACACATACTCTTAGGGCCATTACTGAATCATCACATCAGAGTATGTGGAATGGGAACTGTACTTCCAATTCTAATTAGCATTTTAAGTACTGACATTTTATTATTTTTCCCCTAGTTTAATATATTTGTCAATAGCAACATGATATTGGATGGGTAGGAGGTTAAAAAAGTTTAAAACTCTTCTAAACTCTTCTAAACTCTTCTAAAAAAGTTTAGCAAAATTGTCCTTTCTCTTTCCTCAGAAGCTTTGATTTCTGTCAAGCCATGCATAGTTCCTTAAGTGACCACATTAAGAACACAGAGTATGCACTGGGATGTTCCTTAGCTGAGGACAAACTTATGAACCACAGGGCTGAACATGTCATTTGAACTAAATGGTACATACAGACATTTTAGTAGTATTAGACCATGGGATAAGAAGACAGCAAGAAATAATAAATCCTTCTTTCATAACTACCTAAAGTTTCTTAGCATTCTATCAAATGCACATTAAAAAGTCTATCAAAAAAACATAAGAAAGTTAGTAAGTCCACAGATATATTTCTTTAACTTGTAGTATAAATTATATTTGAAAAAGAACTTTAAAATAATTTACCACTTCCTACAAATAAAATAAAAATCATTTTCTGAAGTAATTGTAAAAAAAAGAAAAGAAAAGAGAAGTATAAGCATAAAAAGCATTTCAAAAAAAGGTAAGACATAAGAGATAGAGAAATAAGATACAATGAGGAAAATGACTGAATGAGAAACATATTATGTTGTATGACTGACCAACATAGGTAAATAGAAAGTATAAACCCAATTATATGAGAAAAGCAATTTTCACATACTTTGGCTTGAGAATGAGTTATGGAGTATTTTAATCAAAAACTCTGTAAACACAGACTAGGGACATATTTTACCTTGAAGTTCCAATGACAAGCATCAACTGATTTCTCTACTTTGTAAGATTTTCGTGCCAGAAAGTCATGATTTCAAGATTTCCAGAGCCTTGCAAATAAGCACAGGACAGAGAGAACATAAATTCTTATCTTGATTCTCTGAAGAAGTTCATTGTCCAAAGATAGAAGTATATCTTCTCAGCACTGATAGGATATACTACAAAGGTACATGCACACCCATACACAACATTTGTGCTTAAAAACTTATTTTCTAAATATCCTAGCTGTAGAAATGTTTTTAGTTCTTTAAGGTCATGATTTTTAACTCCTTTCATCTCATGGCACAAATAAACTAATCACTAAAATTCTGCAGCATACCAAGAAGTACATTTTTTTTGCTGATCTGACAAAAATAGGTGTAATTTTGATTCATTAAAACTGGAAGGCTATTGTGTTGGCTGTTGTCATTTTTTAATTTGTCAATATAAGGGAAAAGGGTCAGTGCCCCTTACTAAATAATCAGGTACTGCATGTTTTAAAATTCTTGTGGCACACCAGTGTACCACGGCACACTGGTTGAAAACCACTGCTTTAAGGGTAAAGAAGAGTCTCCTCTTCTACTGTATCCCCAGAGCATTTGGCATGGAGAAGGTAATTAGCATGTGTTATTGGGTAGAATTAATCAAATTTAAATCAAATCTCTTTCTCTATGACATAATTCATTCCATCACAATTTCAGAAGTCTGAGGTCAGCCATTCTCCAGCAACAAAGCTCTGACATTACTACTCTAGAAAAAAATTCTGTTTATATGTTTCCCTTCAGAATACAAAACTCAAGATAATTTCTACAGTAAAATATCCATATTCCATTTTGGTAGTTAAAATTATTTCAGTGTTGGATCATTCACGCCAGTGGAGTTCTAAGTAAACCCAGAAACCTCAGTGAATCGATACTACCTTATTTCACATTATTTGGATAGCGAGGCTGTTATTTTAATATTCAGTGTATGCAGAGAGTCCAATGATGTACCTTTAGTATTTTATTTTGGTCAATGCTCATAAACACCTTGACAAGTTTATACTATTTTTCTTGGTTTTTGGATAAGAAATGAAACAGCATTTTTAAGTAAGGCAGAGTCTGCAAGTAGTATCTCCAGTAACTGTTTTCCTTCTTTTTTTAAAGTCTTTTTTTTTAATATTTATTTATTTTTAGGGAGGGAGAAAGAGAGAGAGAGAGAAACATTGATAGGTGAGAGAAACTTCAATCAGCCAGAAACTGGGGACTTGGCCCACAACCTAGGAATGTGCCGTGACCAGAGATGAACTAGCAACTTTCCAGTCCACAGGCCAGTGCTAAATCCACTAAGCCACACAAGCTAGGGCTTTTTTTTTTTTTGGCGGGGGGGTTGGGGGGATACTAATTTTGTTGGTATTGGCAAAGTTCCCACCTAAAAGTCATTTTTCAGATTCCTGTTCTGAAACGAATAGCCATGCAATGATATTTCTGAACAATAAGTTGTATGTGGATTTACTGGGAAGAATTTCTAGGAAAGCACCTTAAATAAGAAATGGACTCACACGATGCCACAGGTATCCTGGACATATTTCCCTTCTTTCTCCCAGAAATGCAGATTTATAGGCCAGAGCTGCAGCAGCCATCTTGAGTAAACTTAAAGAGAAAAGCCAGTAAAATCAGCGCTAACCTCCTTCTGACATCAGACTGACTACTTCTGAACTTCTTGTTTGAGGGAGTAACACAACACCTATGTTGCTTAAACCACAGTTCCTAGAATTACCCATTACATCAAGCTGTACCCCATCCTTAACTTTTACATCCAGTGACAAAATCATAGCTCTAACATGATGTAACTCCTCCTAATTCCATATTCAATATAGAATCTTAAGAGAAGAAATCCTACATGTTAGGCTAGGCAAAAAAAAAAAAAAAAAAAAAAAAAAAATTTAAGGACTTGCATATAAGGCTAGAATCATTCTTTAGATTCATTTACACCCTGAGATGCAAAAATACATTCTTTGCTGCATCCTTAATCAACAGTTTGTATTTATGCATTCACAAAGCATTACTGAGAGTTTACTGTCAAAAATCTGTTGTCTAGAGAATAAGGACTGAAAATATGGCTACTATCAAGAAGTTTACAGTCTAGTTTGATGGATATTTCAAATACAGAAGTGAAGAATGAAGTTATAATTGTGATAAATGCTACAGAAGTGATGTATTATGCCAGCAAATAAAAGGGGGATCTATTCTAGTCTGTGAGGTCACAGGTTTCAAAGATGTTAAAAAGTAAACTGAGGCATATTAAAATCTTCAAGAGTTTATTTGAGCAAACATCAATTCAACTCAGCAGTACCACCCAAAGTGGTTAGAAACACTCTGCTAACAGGAGCTGTGGGAAAGGTTTTTATAGAAAAGATGCAGAAACAGAGCAAGGAAATTATTTGATTGGCTACAGCTTAGGTGGCAGCCTTATGCAGGAAAGCCTGCTGGGCTGGCTGACTGGTTGTCCTTAGGTTTTAATTTCTTAAAATTGTAGGAATTTACTATGTCTTAGGTTTTGGTTTGCTTACTTGGGTGCTAAGTCATTTAGAGCCACCTCAGTCCAATGGCCTCCCTATTGAAGTACTTCAGCAATGAAAATGTAACATTTGTGCTTAGTCCTGAACTGCAGTGTGAATTAACAAGGCAACTGAGGGGAGCAAGGATTCAGGCCTAAAAAACAGCATGTGTGATGGTCCTAAGGTTTAACGAAGGCTGGGGGAAGAGGTCTACCATTAAGCAGGAGAATTAGGCCTAATGTGTGGGTTCTTTTAAGATGTTCTAAGATTTAAGGCTTTATCACAAGAGCATTGGAAACCATGGAAGACTTGTATATAGGAGAAGGACATAACCAAATGGCTTTTTGGATTAAAAAAATACTATAACAAATATTTTATAAATAGTTTGAAATAAAAAAGAGGCAGAGCTATTAGTTAAAAGATCATTACTGCAGGAGGTAAGGTGTTGGTAAGTTAAATATAATGTACTAGAGGAAGTGGAAAGAAGTAGACAGAGTTAATAAGTATTTAGGAGGTAAATCCCTCTGGATATAATGGTTGAGTGGATAGTAGGGGGGTGAGAACGTAAATGAGAATGACTTCTATGCTTCTGGCATGAACACCTGAGTGGATATGTCATGAAATACCAAGATAGTGTATGCAGAAGGGAAAATTTCAGGGAAGGGAATCGATCCAATTTGTTAATTTTGAGATCTGCATAACACACTCAACTAAAGATCCTGCAATGGGCAATAGAATACAAAGGACTAAACTCAAGAGAAGTCTGGGATGGTGTTCTAATTGTGAGTTTGTCCATCACATAAAAGGCTACTTTGTATATGTTTATTGCCATACTTCTACTGATTTTATCTCTGTATTAGGAGCTTTTTGTACTGCCAGTAAGTAGTTTTATGCTGAGAACTAGGTAGATCATTTTATCTTCATCCATCCTACTTCCTTACTTAATTCCCTCTCTGGACAATTATAAATGAGTTAGTCAAAAAGCTAACTTTCTCTGAAAGTGCCTTAATACATTAAAATAGTAGGAGAATAACACCAATGATGTACTGAGCACATAAATATTGAAATACTGTTCCTGTCTTTGAATATACAGGGGTGGACAAAAGTAGGTTTACAGTAGTGAGTACACAAAACACACAGTTTATTCTTGTATTATTATTATTTATTTATTACTGTATTTATTATTATTACTAACCTACTTTTGCCCTCCCCTGTATAATTTCTAACCATCTCAACAATTCTATAAAGAAGAATGTTCAACACCATTTTGTCACTGAAAGAACTGAGAGTCACAGAGCACAGGTGATCCAGGTGTTCCAGAAGGCAGAGGAAGGCTTGCTCTCTGTCCTGAATGCCTCGAATTCCCACTTTGTCCCTGAGTGTTCCCATTGAGACCTGACAAAAAAGGCGTTACACTAGTAATGGAAACAAGTTCCGGCTCTTCCTGAATCTGCCCCAGATACTACATGCAAACTTTCCAGAAGTATTTCAGAGAGTGATTCTTTACTGAGGAAAGCTGTAGTTAGAGATAAGATATGGGTGATGTTCACAATACAGCGTCCAGAGATTTTCTATCTATTCCCTCTGTTTACTTTTTTTTAACAGGTGGCCACAGTTGTGTAATTTTATTGACTCTAGCTTTTAATCAAGAAAGACAAATAGAGAACTTAATCAATGAAAGGTACAGTTCTTCCAAACATGTTCAGTATTTACAGTGGATAAAATTTAATATCTTCAGAATTGTAGGCTTAGATTTGTTTTTTAAATTTTATTTTATTTTAATTATTGTTCTTCTACAGTTTTCTGTCTTCTACTCCCATCCCAGCCCACTGCCCCAGCCCTCCCCACCTCCCTCCCATTTCCACCCCCCTAGTTTTTGTCCACATGTCCTTTATACTTGTTGCTCTAAATCCTTCCCCTTTTCCCTTGGAATTCCCTCCCCTCTCCCCTCTGGTGACTGTCAGCCTGTTCTCAATTTCAGTGTCTTTGGTTATATTATACTTGTTTGTTTGTTTTGTTGATTAGGTTCCTGTTAAAGGTGAGACCATATGGTATTTATCTTTCACTGCCTGGCTTATTTCACTTAGCATAATGCTCTCCAGTTCTATCCATGCTGTTGCAAAGGATAAGAGATCCTTCTTTCATTCTGCTTCATAGAATTGCATTGTGTAAATGTACCATAGTTTCTTGATCCATTCATTTACTGATGGGCACCTAGGTTGCTTCCAACACTAGGCTATTTTAAATTGTGCTGCTATGAACATTGGGGTGCATAGGTTCTTTTGGATTGGTGTTTCAGGGTTCTTAGGATATAATCCTAGCAGAGGAATTGCTGGGTCAAAAGGTAGATCCATTTTTAGTTTTCTTAGAAAATTCCATACTGCTTTCCCTAGTGGTTGTAGCAGTCTGCAGTCCCACCAACAGTGCACTAAGGGCCCCTTTTCTCCACAACCTCTCCAACACTTGTTTGTTGCTTTGTTATCATGGCCATTCTGACTGCTGTGAAGTAGTATCTCATTGTGGTTTTAATTTGCATCTCTCTGATAGCTAGCAATATTGAGCATCTTTTCATGTGTCTCTGAATCCTCTGTATGTCCTCCTTGGAGAAGTGTCTGTTCGTGTCCTTTGCCCATTTTTAATTTGGTTACTTGTCTTCTTAGAGTGGAGATGTGTAAGTTCTTTATAAATTTTGGAGATTAAAGCCTTGTCTGAGGCAAATACAGTTGGTTCTCTTTTTATTTTAATACTGTTTTCTTTAGCCGTGCAGAAGCTTTTTATTTTGATGAGATCCCATTTGTTTATTCTTTCCTTTATGTCCCTTGCTTTAGGGGACATATCAGTAAAAATGTTGCTGCGTGAAATATCTGAGATTTTCCTGCCTATATTCTCCTCCTGTACTTTAATGGTGTCACAGCATATATTTAAATCTTTTATCCACCTTCATTTTATTTTTGTGTATGGTGTAAGTTGCTGCTCGAGTTTTATTTTTTTGAACGTAGCTGTCCAGTTCTCCCAACACCACTTGTTAAAGAGGCTACTTTTACTCCATTTTATGTTGCTGCCTCCTTTGTCAAATATTAATTGACTGTAGAGACTTGGGTTTGTTTCTGAGTTCTCTGTTCTATTCCACTGGTGCATGTGCCTGTTTTTATGCCAGTACCAGGCTATTTTGATTACAGTGGCCTTGTAATACAGTTTGGTATCAGGTATTGTGATCCTTCCTACTTTGCTCTTCTTTCTCAAAATTGCTGCAGCTATTCAAGGTCACTTATGATTCCATAAAAATTTTTGAAGTGTTTGTTCTATGTCTGTGAAATATGCCATTGGTACTTTAATAGGTATTGCATAGAATTTGTAAATTGCTTTGGGTAGTATGGACATTGTGATGATGTTAATTCTTCCAGTCCATGAACATGGCATATGTTTCCATTTCTTTGTGTCTTCCTTGATTTCTTTCTTCAGTGTTGTGTAGTTTTCTGCATACAGGTCTTTTACTTCCTTGGTTAGGTTTATTCCTAGGTATTTTATTTTTCTTTTTGCTATATCAAATGAGTTTTTTTTTCTTTACTTCTGCTTCTGCTGTTGCATTGTTGGTATACAAAAATTCCTTTGATTTCTGCATATTGACTTTGGATACTGCTGTTTGGCCAAATTCATTTATTTGGTTGAGCAGCTTTTTGGCCGAGTCTATAGGATTTTCTATATACACTATCATGTCATCTGCAAACAATGATAGTTTTGTTTCCTCCTTTCCAATTTGTATGCCTTTTATTTCTTTTTCTTGTCTAATCACTGTGGCTAATACTTCCGATACTATATTGAATAGAAGTGGTGAAAGTGGACAACCTTGTGTTGTTCTTGGTCTTAGTGGAAAAATTTTACTTTCTGCCTGTTGAGTATGATGTTGGCTGTACGTCTCTCATGTATGGCCTTTATTATGCTGAGGAATGCTCCCTCAATTCCCACTTTGCTGAGTGTTTTTATCATAAATGAGTGCTGTACCTTATCAAATGCTCTTTTCATGTCTATTGATATGATCATGTGATTTTTGTATTTGTTTTTGTTTATGTGATATATTACATTTACTGATTTACGGATGTTGAACCATCCTTGAATCTCTGGGGTGAATCCCACTTGGTCATGGTGTATGATCTTTTTATTGTATTGTTGGATGCAGTTTGCCAATATTTTGTTGAAAATTTTAGTGTCTATGTTCATCAGTGATATGGGCCTGAAGTTTTCTTTCTTTGTTGTGTCTTTATCTGATTTTGGGATTAGGATGATGCTTGCTTCATAAAGAGTTTGGCAGTCTTCCATCATTTTGGATTTTTTTGAATAGTCTGTGAAGGATAGAGGTTAGCTCTTCATTAAATGCTTTGTAGAATTCTCCTGTGAAACCACCCAGTCCAGGGCTTTGGTGTGTCAGGAGATTTTTGATTTCTGCTTCAATTTCATCTGCTGTTATTGGTCTGTTCAGGTTTTCTACTTCTTCTTCATTGAGGTTTGGAAGATTATATTTTTCTAGAAACTTGTCCATTTCACTTAGGTGTTCAAATTTCTTGGCAGACAGTTCTTCACAGTAATTTCTTACAATCCTTTGTATTTCTGTGGTATCGGTTGTAATCTCTCCCCTTTCATTTCTGATTGAGTTTATTTGGGTCCTCTTTCTTTTTATGTTGATGAGCCAGCTTAAAGGCTTGTAGATTTTGTTTATCTTTTCAAAGAACCAGCTCCTGGATTCATTGATCCTTAGAATTGTGCTTTTAGTCTCTATGTTATTTAATTCTGCTCTGATCTTGGTTATTCCTTCCTTCTACTTGCTCTGGTCTGTCTCTGGTGTTGTTCCTCGAGTTCTTGTAGTTGTAGGGTTAAGTTGTTTGAGATGTTTCTATCTTTTTTTAGGTAGGCCTGTATGCCTATGAACTTCCCTCTCAGGACTGCCTTCACTGTGTCCCATAAGTTTTGGGTTGTTGTGGAGTTTGTTTTCATTTGTTTCTGGAAACTCTTTGATTTCTTCCCTAACATCATTCTTGACCAATTCATTGTTTAATAGCATGCTATTCAATCTCCATGATTTTGAGTGCTTTGGGTTTTCCCCCTTGGGATTGGTTTCTAGTTTCAGTCCCTTGTGGTTGGAGAAAATGCTTGGTATGATTTCAATTTTCTTGAGTTTGTTGAGGCTGGTTTTGTGTCCCATCATGTGGTCTATCTTTGAAAATGTTCCATGTGCATTTGAAAAGAATATGTATTGAGTTTCTTTGGGATGAAGGGCTCTACGTATATCAGTTAAGTCCAGTTCATCTAGAGTGTTGTTCAATGCCACAATATCTTTGTTGATATTTTGTTTAGAAGATCTGTCCATTTTTGACAATGGGGTGTTAAAATCCCCTACTATAATCATGTTGCTGTCAATATGTTTCTTGAAGTCCTCTAAGATTTTCTTGATGTATTTAGGTGCTCCTATATTGGGTGCATATATAGTTACAATGTTTATATCTTCTTGGTGAATTCTTCCCTTGAGTATTATGAAATGACCTTCTGGGTCTCTCTTTATGGCCCTTCTTCTGAAGCCTATTTTGTCTGATATGAGTATTGCTACCCTGGCTGTGTTTCCCTGTCCATTTGCTTGGAAAATTTGTTTCCAGCCCTTCACTTTGAGTCTGTGTAGGTCTTTTGTCCTGAGGTGGGTCTCTTGTAGGTAGCATATGTGTGGGTCATGCTTTCTTATCCACTCAGCCATTCTATGACTTTTGATAGGAGCATTTAATTCATTTACATTAAGGTTATCATTGATAAGTACTTATTCATTGCCATTTTCATACCTGTGTTTTTCCCTCTCTCTCTCTCTCTTCCTTCCTTTCCTTAAAGTAGTCCCTTTAGCATCTCTTGCAGAACTGGCTAGGTGGAGGTGTATTCTTTTAGGCTTCTTTAGTCTGGGAAGCTCCTTATTTGGCCTTCTATCTTGATTGAAGGCCCTGCTGGGTAAAGTAGTCTTGGTTGCAGGCCTCTGGTTCTCATTACTTGGAATATTTCTTGCCATTCTCTTCTGGCTTGGAGCATTTCCATTGAGAAGTCAGCTGCTAACCTTATCTGGGCTCCCTTGTATGTGACTTCCTTTTTCTCCCTTGCTGCCTTTAAGATTCTCTCTTTGGTCTTGGAATTTTGCCATTTTATTTATGATGTGTGTTGAAGTGGGCCTCTTTGGGTTCCTCTTGATTGGGACTCTCTGTGTTTCCTGGCTTTGTGTGACTTTTTCTCTCATCAAGTTAGGAAAGTTTTCCAGCATGACTTTTTCAAATAGGTTTTCTATCCCTTGCTCTTCTTCTTCTTCTCCTTCTGGTATCCCTATTATACGGATGTTATTACATTTCATATTGTCTTGCATTTCTCAATCCCTCTTGATTCTTTCTGAGCCTCTTTTCCTTTTCTTGCTCTTTCTGGGTGTTTTTTCTACATTTTCCTTCAACTTGTTGATCTGATCTTCTGCTTCATCAATTCTGCTTTGCATTCCATCCACTGTTCTTCAGTTCAGAAATTGTATTTTTCATCTCCTTTTGGCCCTTGTTGATAGTTTCTATTTCCTTTTTCATGTTGATATAGTTTGCAGTTAGTTCATTGTAGCTTCCCTATAGTTTCTGGTAGCTCATTGAGAGCTCTTGGCACTTCCTGACAACCATTGCTTTGAATTCAAAATCTGATAGTTCAGTTGTCTTCATTTCATTCAGTATTCTTTCTGGGGCTTCCTCCTTTTCTTTCATTTGGGGATTTTTTTTTTGTCTTCCCATTGTTTTTGAGACTCTTCTTGTCAGCCTCAGCTTCTTAAACTGATCTGTTCTGGCTCTCTGGGTTTATGGTGTGAACCTCTGTGGTAGAATACCTGTGAGATTCAGTGGTGCTGTCTCCTTTGGGTATCCTGGTGATCATAGCTTCCACTGTCTCAGCTGTAGAAATGCCCCCTCTTTGGGACCAACTCTGTTTTTTTCACAGTTCCAGGGTTTTTTGTTTTGTTTTGTTTTTGTCTCACTCATGGGTATTTAAAAAGAGAAAAGAGGAAGAAAAATGAAAAGAAGAAAAAAATGAAATGAGAAGAAAGAAAAGCAGAAAGAAAAAGTAAAGAAAAAAGCAGAAGGAAGAGGAGATAAGATTGGAAAGAAAGGAAGAAGGAATGAAACAAGAAAGAATATAATGAGAAGCAAAAGGAGTTGAGGGATGAAAAAGATAAAAATAATTAAAACAACAACAACAACAATAACAACAATTAAAAAAAAACCCTCTAATTCTTCCTGTTATCAATCTTGCCAAGCCGATTTTTCTGGTCTTGCTGGCTGCAATGGCCGAGGGGTGACAGTATCTCTTTTCTCCCTGTTCAGCACTCAGTTATCTTTGGGCTACTGTTCTCAGAGCTAGCCTGGGGCCTCTCTGCACAGGGCCTCAGGTGTATCTTCTGAGGTGGCTTGCACCTACTGAGGTTGTGCACAGGTGCTTATGGTCTCCCAGCCTTCCATGCAGGGCACCAACTGCTGTGCAGGCACGAATCACCACCATGCAAGTTGCGCACAGGTGCCTAAGATCTCCCAGTCACCCACACAGAAGCACTGAGTGTTTTGCGGGCGCTGACTGGTCACCACACAGGTCCCCGATGGCATGTGGGTGCCAAGCAACCATAGCACAGGTCCCCTGGTGGCAAGGAGGCACGCTGGTGCCAATGGATCCCCACACAGTTGTACCCAGTGGGGCTTGGGCACCTACAGTCACACAAGCTCCGATGTGCAGTCCTCCCAGGACTATGAGATCTTAACTCCTCTCTGTGAGATTTCAAGCAACCAGGTTTATCCTGGTGCTGCTGAAACCTTGTTTGGCTGGGCAGGGAGCAGTTGACCCGGCTCTCTCCCTCCCTAGAGTCTTACTGCCAGCACTGGCCCTGGATCTCAGCCTGCACCCTGGTCTCTGTGCTGCTGGAGTACTCTCCTTACCATCTGGTTTTTCAATGTCTGCTGCAATTTTCGATCTCCTGGTTTCAAGTATGCTGTGTTTCTGATGTCTGCTCTGTTCTGCCATAAATTGACCAGGTTTTTCTCCTGTGTGTAAGGGGAAGTGGAATGTGCTTCCTCCTACTGCACTGCCATCTTCTTTCCTCAGATTTTTTTCACTATTTTTTAATTGATGTTTGAATACAGTTGTCTCTATTTTCCCACCACCACTTTCCCCCACCCTACCCATGCCCACCTCCCACCCTCAGTCCCACCCACCCTTGGCTCCATCCATGGGTCCTCTGTTTACTTTTATAAGTGAGATAAACAGTAGAGGGTTACATTTTATCACTCTATAAACTAATATATCAAAATAGGCCTAGAAGTCCATTTGATTTAATGAAGATCTCAGTAGGATGTTAAGTAAAAGTAGTTGTGATGAACGGTAATTTAATTTCTACAGAAATAGCAAATAGTACTATTTGTGCATAGTGGGATGGCCAGATCCTCATTCTGTGCTTACTGCTTCCAAGTACTTGGCACATTAATGAGATGGGTGGGTGAAATGGGAGAAACATTCTTTAGACCTCATTTTAGCTGTCCTCTGTCTTTCCCCCCATCATTTCACTTTTGGCAATGGTGACATACAAAATCTTACTCTTTAGATTTTGCTCACTCTTCATAAGTTATAAGGCTTAAGATAAAACAGTCTTTTTTAGTAGATTCCTTCTTCAAGCATAAATACAAGTTAATAATCTAAACCACATATTCTAAATATCTGTGAAGTAGAAATGAAAATATCCTTATGTTTCTTATACATAATCCATTTTCATTTCAAATATGTTTCTTGTAAATTATTCTATCTGGTAAAATAGGTCTTAAGAATGATTTTTGAATATTTTTCTTTTAATATATATAAAATAAAATTAAAAATATAAACAACTTGTCTTCTAGTATAAAAATGCCTAAGTTATACATAATTTTTTTAAATTGCTATGTTTACTTCTAGGCTCTTTTTATCTCATGACTATCATTACAAGATATACAAGGTTTGTCCAGAAGGTACCCAGCCATGTACTATGAAAAATAGAGACATTAACTGAAGAAGATACAAGACACAAGAAACATTGTACATAGGACAATGACACCTCCATCCCCTTCAAAGTAGGCATCTTGGGACCTCACACAGTTCTCCTAAGTGACATTAGCTGCCTTGTCGTGTTTTCCTGAATCTGGTCAATGGTCTGAAATATCTTTCTTTTCAAAGGTGATTTTAGTTTTGGGAAAAGCCAGAAGTCGCAGAGAGTGGACTGTGGGGGGCTGAGTCACCTGAGTAACTTGATGTTTTGCCAATACACTCTGTATGACACATGATGCATGAGCAGGTGCGTTGTCATGATGAAACTGCCAATCAGCAAGCTGCCCATAGCTGCAGCCTTCTGAGTCATCCAGATAGCTTCTGCAGAGGAATGTCCAAGCTTAATGCAAAATTTGATGCAGATGCATTGCCCTACTTGCTCAGTCATTTTGAATGTAATAGCCACAGAATATACATCAACAGTGTCTACCACCCCCACTAATTAGTACAGTGAGGTGGTAATTGTTCATGCATGTGCATTCCATTCCACTCTCCTTTGCTGCCAGGTTACATCAATGTTGTGCAAACCATTCTCTCATATTAACAATGGCTAAACTTTTTCCAGACAGACCTCTATAGTTTGTGTTTTTTAGGTTGACATCCCAATTTAAGTGATTGTTTGTTTGTTTGTTTGTTTGTGAAAAGTACCAAGTTATATTATGAATTAGCTACAGAAGCTTTTATAAGTTCCACATGCTTCATACAAAATTTACAATATGTAAACTTGAAATTAGATAAACAACTTGATAAGTACCTAAAGCACTGCCACTATGGTTCCAGGAGTTTTCCTGGAAATGCTTCAAACCTCAAGCCCGTTGCCCTCCAAAGAGTCTACCCTAAGTGCTTCTAGAATCATGGCTTCTCCTTTTCTTCCACCATAGATGAGTGTCCCTTATTGCTGGGCTCTACCTTGAAACTACTCAGGGAAAAAGAGTTCAGGAAATGTCTATAGCCCTATGTAGTTAACAGCGGACTAGCACTGCATGTTAAATAGGAGTTGAACCAGCTGCAGACCTTTAATGTTCCTGCCTGTAGGTACTCTGGGTACTCTGAAGTTCAAAAAGAACACCTCAGCTTTAGATTCTATAAACAGTCCATTCCTAGACCTCTTTCTTTGACATCTATATTATTCCCTAAGTGTTCCAATGCAGATTTGTGGCTTGAATTGTCATCTATACTCACAACACCCAAATCTATATTTCCAACCAGAAATTTTCCCCTTCTACCATTAAAGTATTTCCAGAATTCAATCAACCCTCAATTCTATGCCTACCAACTTAATCCAAACTAAACATAGTAAATTACCTACTTCTTCAGTAGATTCCCAACTTTGGCTTTTAAACTCCTATTCTCAACAAAGTAGACACTGTATAAAGATAATTCTTTTTAAATGATGTATCATGTCACTCCTCTGCCCAAAATCTTTTAGTGTTTCCTCTCTCACTGAAAGTAAAAACTGAATTTACTGCAATGTACTTTTTGCAAAGGTTCTTGGATATCTGGCAATAATGCTTTTCCTGACCTCACTTTCTGTTACTCTCCTCCACACTTACTCTAGCCCTGCTTGCCACCATATTGTTTTTGCTACACTGAGCAAAAATAATCAGTGTCTACATCAATAAGTGTCCTACATCAGTCAGTGTCTTTGAACTTATTTTCCTTTCTGATTACTTTCTTAACTGAGGGCTCTGATTAGATGCCACCTTTATAAGGAGGACTTCCTCGCCTATCTGTATAAAATAATATCTGACCTAATCATGCCATTCCTCCTGTTAAATGATTGAATTACTCCTTGACAAATGTATTTATTTGTTTTTCTCTCTTTCCTGTCTTGGACTTTAAGTTTCATGAGGGTGAGAAATTTGTCTTATTCACTGTTGTATATCCACAACATGAGCCCAGCATTTTAAAATACCGGATTAGTAATTGGTGAATGAATAAATGATAAAATTTGAGAAGTATAGAGAAATGATGACAGACAGGTGTGATCATCAAGCAAGAATCCAGGTTAAACCATAATAAACACAGTGCAGTATCCAAGAAAGAATCTATCTACTGCATAGTGAAGCTCATTTATCTGAAGTGAATAGCAATAACTCTTATTCAATTTGGTAAGCAGTTTCTATTTTATTCCACTCTACATTAATATGCTGTCAAGCTGTGGACTAGCCCTGTTCATAAAATAAAACAACTTCAGGCTCTATAGAAAAATGAGAACACTATGAACTTTTTTGAATTTAAAAGCAAGTATAATCAAAAGAAAAAAGTTACTTCTTTTGTGATTATTTGGAGACTTACTGTGAATTGATATTTAATTAGATCTTCAGCTACATCTCCTAAAATTTTCCACTCACAATTTCTACTTCAGTTTCCTCCTCGCCACCTCCTCCTCAACTTTGTACATTGTCTTCCCACTTTCTGAAGGCTCTTTCAGCATTGATTTGCTTATATTTTCCCTGCTTCTGAGACTCATGTCAAGTGCCAATTCCCAGACCAACCTTTTCTTGGCTCACGTTGGTAGATCAGAGTGTTCCTTCTTATGCTCAGATTGCACTGTAAGCACAGTTCTTGAAGGGAGAAACTATAAATATCAATTAGATATCATCAGTGCCTTCCACACTGCTTTACGTAGAATAGGTACTTATTAAATATTTTCTGAATGAATGAATGCATGTGGGGAAAACAATCTGGCATCCAGAGATGGATATTAGCTCCTGAATTCTCACATTTAGCATTAAAATCAGTCATTTTGTATGCTGGAGGCAAAAAGTTCTGTAGAGAGGAAAACAAGGCACTATTTTTTGTAAAGTCACATACTTTAAACTCTAAGGGAACAAAAAATATTTAATTTCCTAATGCAAAAACATGATTAAAGAAATTGAACTAGCAAATTCCTCATTCAGGTAATGTTTATCCAATAAATGTTCACAAAATATTTTAACATCTGCAGATTTACTTCTGTAAAAACTAGTGGACCTAGTAAAATTTAGTCACTGATTTATGTGCATGCATGGCTTTTAGGTTTTTTTAAAGTGTGATCTTGATTATTATAGATAGAACAATTATGGAATAACTCTTATTCTTAACTCCTCCCACTTCTTGAAACCCTGTTCTTTCCTCGTTCTCATTGCCAGGTGAACTTGATTCTCTGACAAATGAGTCACTTGAAACGGGAACATTACTTTATTAGAACCTACTTGGGTTAAGTTAATCTGAAGAAAATATAATAAAAAAAGGTGTCATGACCTATGACTATTTTTGTTTACTTCTTAAATTGTTGTTCAAATATAATTGTCTCTACTTTCCCCCATGACTATTAGGAAATGCGTAATTTATAAATGAACTGCTTAAGGAACAAAGTCTCTAAATAATGAAATTCTTTTTCTGGACTTCAATTTTAATTAATTTTAGAAACTAAAATATACTGTTAAAATGGCTGTTTCTCCAAGATCTATATAAAAAAATCTGAGAAGCTAAAATCCTAAATATGAATTCAGTAGGTTTAAAAATATGTTCAGAAATTCTTTCAGACTCCTCCCTTTGAGGAGTTTGAGAATTGGAGTTTGAGGATTGGGGTAGACTTAATGATTCATTTCCAGCAAAAGGATTTGTAGAAGATTGGGAAAACTTCCAGGATTAGGTTATAAAAAGATTTTAGCTTCCAAATATTCAATCTCTCCTCTGTCTCTTTCTCTTTATCTCTGTTTCTCTATCAGTCATTTTGGAGAACAAGCGACCACAGATAATGCAGTTCTGGGAGAGTGGAAACTAGCTCCCAATCCTGTAGAAGAGCAAATAGTCCAAGGGAAATGTTCACAAGGCAAAGAACTGATGCCTTGAGCTAACAGCCATGTGAGTAAACCACCTTGGAAGACAATCTATCAACCTCAGTCAAGACTTCAGATATCTTCGGCTCTAGCTTCTTGACTATGGCTTCAGGTAGGACCCTGTATTAGTCTTCTTTTACTATGTAGCAAATTACCACATTCTTAGTGGCTTAAAATAAGATGCAGGCATACCTCATTTTATTGTGTTTCACTTTATTGTGCTTCACAAGTTTTGTGTTTTTTCACATATAGTAGAAAAGACCCTCCACCAGCAAAAAAGATTACAACTTTCTTCATTGCAATACTCACTTCTTTGCAGTGGTCTGGAATCAAAACTGCAGCATCTCCAAAGTAGGCCTATGTGTTCCTTATCTCACAGTTTCAATGGATCAAGTACCAGGGCACCACGTAGGAGGTTCCTCTGTTGAGGGTTTCACAAGGCTGAATCAAAGCTAAGCTGAATTTCTCTCTCAAGCTCAGAGTACTCTTCCATGCTGTTGGTTGGCAGAATTCATTTTCTTGCAATTAAAGAAGTTCCAAATGGCTTGATTCTTCAAGGCCATCAAGAGAGCCTGTCTGATCCCTAAACCCTATTTAAAGGGTTCACTTAAATGTCCAAGCCCATCACAGATAATCTCCATATGATGAATTTAGTCAACAGATTAGAAACTTTAGTTACATCTGTAAATTCCCTTTATCTTTGGCATATTCTACTGGTTAAGAAGGAATTGCATAAAGGCTGATATACCAGGGGGCAGGAATCATGAGGGCCATTTTAGAATTTTTCCTAAATCGGAGCTATCCACCAAAGCTGCTCCCAATTCCCTGGCTCCTGTGAAATAATATTTGCTGCATTAAGTTGCTAAGTTCTGGAATACTTTGTTACAAGGCAATAGATAACTAATACAGTGAGGTTATACATGCATGAATTACACTCAGGGAAAGAGTATACAATATCACCACTCTTCGTTAAAGGCAGATGTTGAAAGAGTACTATATTAAGTAATGCTATAAAATTTGAATTTTACATAAAGATCTTACAGGAAAAACAGCACAAAGAAAGAACTATAAATTATAGAATACATTAAAAAACTAATTTAAGAAATTGATACAGAATTTAACATTAATTAGTACATCAGAGCTCTTCTGATGTGGGGTGGTGAACACACAATATAATATAGAGATGATATATTATAGAATTGTACCCATGAAACCTATATAATTTTATTAACCAATGTCACCCCAATAAATTCAATTAAAATAATTTCCAAATAAAAATAAAAAGCACTGGGGCTTTGGTATAAGAGAATTTTTGAGGTTACAGTACAGTGAAATTTAGAAGCAAAATCATCTTACAGCCAAATCAAATCAACACATATCTAGTTAGCATGTCAGTAATTAAATTATTCATACTAAAAATGATCAATGGAAAATGAATGTCCATTCAAAGAAATTCTGCTCTGTAACAAGTGGGGTTAAAAGAGCTTCCATACAGATGTGTTTATGTAACTTTTCCTTATTACTGAGTAGTGATAATATTACCAGTAGTGGCACTGTATGTGTGTTATAAAAAGATTACTTCAATATACATAAAAATGAAAGTTAATGAAAATAATTCTAACTTTTGAATTCTCAAAGAGGATTCCTGTATAAGCTCTCTTCTCTAATATATAACTGACCCTCTTAGGGATAAATGTTTTCATTGTGTGAGAGTTAATTATGGGTTACTCAAAAATCATGGATTATATGTAGATTTTCTTGCTTTAAAATACTTGTTAGTTACTTAATCTGCTACTTATATAATTTACTTAGTATAATAGAATATTTATTTTAATGAAGTAATTAATTAAAAATATAACCTTTAAAAAATAGTTATTATCACTGTGTTGGAGAAGGAAAGCCAAACTTTGGTTTGGTAAGATTATTCACATCAACCAAATAGATGATAAAATTTATTTGTTATTTCAAAAGTGGGGGAAGATGAGGGACTAAGAATTATAGCTACAAGGGGCCTGCAGTCAAGATGGTGGTACAGGTAATTGCGGTGTTTGAAACCTCCCACAACCATTCAGAATTACAACTAAACTATAGAACAACCATCATTCAGAACTGTCTGAGAGCTAGCTGAACAAAAGTCCTGTAACTAAGGATATAAAGCAGAAACCACAAAGAGACTGGTAGGAAGGGTGGAAATGTGGAATGAGATGGTCTCATACCCACTGGCAGGAGGGGTGGAAATGTGAAATGAGCTTGTCTCACACCCATGTGAGGTAGTTAAAAATCAGAAGTATCTCAGCTGCAGAGTTCCTCCATGGGGATCAAGTGGTTCCAGCCTCACAGAAGGCCTCCAGCCAACAGTTCCAGTGCTGGGAAGAGAATTTTCCACAACTTCTGGCTGTGAAAAGCAGTGGCAGTGGTGACCAAGTGAGAGAGAGGGATTTTGGAGGCCCAGGTGTTTCTCTTAAAGGGCCAACGCACTGACTCAGACTCACTCTGAGCTCTAGTAATGGGGCAGCAGCTTTAAAGGCACCAAGGATATATGGGGAGGAAGTGAATTATTTGACTTCAAGATGAGATCTGGAGGAGCACCTTTTCCTCAGACAGAAGTGAAGTACTGTAAGAGTTCACTGTTCCTTTACTCAGCTCTCCTCCCCCAGAGCTGGCAGGTAGGTGCTACATCTGAGTCTGACTAACTCTGTTTGTCCCACCTTGATGATTCCCTGAGACATCATGCCACAAACTTTCAGGCCCATCCAAGACATTTCTAGTGGCTTTTCCATACAAACAGCCTTGCTTGGCTCATGCTTCCAACTTTCCTAAAACCTCTCAGACAAACGGTATTTGGCCCGTATGTCCCATGTACTTCTTGCTAAATAACCCCAGGCCTGGCACTAGAGGCAGCCAACATCAATTCACAGCTTAGCCTCTCCTAGGAACCTCCAAGCTCAGCACAAGTAACAGCCATCTGCAGATCTCTCTGCTGCTCATTCTGGGTGGTGCTGTAGCAGCTAACTCCTGCTTTGGCTTCTGTACACCCAGCTTCCAATAAGGACACCTCAAGGACACCTCAACGCTAGAGTTATTTTTGCATCAGCTTCTGTACCTCCTGCTTCTGCCATGTAGGATAGGGCATCCAGAGAGCTATAAAAGACTTCCTCAGCCAAGGTTCAGGGCTCAGAATTTGGAGACTTCCTCCTCTGGGCCCATGCATGTGAATAAAGGCTTGTGTTCCACCATCTCCACCACATGTGAGTTCTTTCTCCCGTAACATTTGGTTCCCTCACCGGGAATTGACCTCACTTGAAGCAGGCATTTTGCCTGCGGTGAAGGTGAGCGGAGGCTCAGCAGGGAAGCCCCGTTGCTGGTGAAGGAGCACGTGCCCTGGTAATTTCTGGCTTCCTGGGATGGGAGCTCCCAGGCCGTGTCCCCAACCACTCTAAGACCCGGGCAGAAGAGGAGAGACGGACCACAAATTGTCAGGAGGCGCCAGGTCGGTAAGTGCCCTGGGGACCAGACCCAAGACCAGGGAGAGGCTGATCACCTCTCAAACAGTAATCTGAGAATCTGGGCCGAGCAACTACGAGGCCCAGACCGGCAGACCCTTTCTTGGGGAAGGAAAAGTAATAAACTCTGTGAAATTGTGTGTGTGAAAGAGAATGAATGTGTTTGTGGCTCCACGAGCAAAGCTTACAGAGCAAGAGTGAGCCCCAACCTGCAGTTCCTGGGTCAGTCATACGGCATAACAGCTGGGTGCATAACCTGAATAGCTACACGGGCAGCCTTAGTCAAGACTGACCTAAGTTCCTCCCAAGAGGACAGGCCAGGCGGGTGAGTGAGAGAACCCTAAATCCCTTTGTTTGTCTGTGCCATAAGGGGAGGAAACATGGAGAGCGGTCCATCAGCCATTTTAGATTGTATGCTCCAGAATTTTGACCAGTTTCAAGAGCAGGACCCCTCAATGACCCCAGGTCAGCTTGAGACTTTCTGTACGTCTGAATGGCCCACATTTGGGGTAGGCTGGCCCCCTCAAATTGAGGGAAGGCACCCTCAATTTGAGTATCATTAGGGCAGTTCACCTGATATTCACAGGGAAACCAGGGCACCCGGACCAGTTTGTCTACATAGATAGGTGGCAGGAACTAGCACAGGACATGCCGAGGTAGCTCCAACAGTGCGCCAAGACAACCCCCAGATGAGCGGGAGCATCCGGGAGGAGGAAAGGCGCCTGAATGTGCTGCGGACGCCTGGCCACCAAAACACCAGCACAGGTTCTCATTGCAAAGACCCCAAAACATCCTATTTATCAGGGCCACCCAGAGGATGATATGCCCTCTTTCCCACCACCCTACCGAATATAGGGGCCGCCTACAGCACCACCGGCACCAGATACCCCACCGCCATCAGTCTCTCCCCAGCCACTGGAGGAAAAAGGGGGGGCCTCTCGCACCCGCGCAGTCACCGATAGTGTCTCACCTGAGACACCACCTACCCCTGCAGATGCCCCTAAGAGAGACTCAGGGCCCCCCACAGGTAGCGCCAGATGGGACACTCCAGCTGGGGCCAGTAGTTTTCTACTACCAGCCGTTCACCACCACAGACCTCCTCAACTGGAAACACCACATGCCCTCCTATTCGGAGAAGCCCCAGGCCCTAATAGATTTGGTGGAGTCCATAATGCACACCCATCAGCCCACCTGGTACAACTGCTGCCAACTCCTGCTCACTCTGTTCAATACTGAGGAGAGGCGCAAGATCTTACAGGAGGCTCATCGGTATTTAGAGACCCATGCCCCAGCAGGCACCCTCGACCTGCAACAGTATGCATGGGTGGCAGCCCCAGAGACCCAGCTGCATTGGGATCATAACACCAAGCAGGGGAGGGCTGCCCTTGACTGGTACCATGAGGCTATTCTACAAGGGGTCCAAGCTGGTGTCAGAAGGCCCACTAACATGGCGAAAGTCTCCAGCGTGATGCAAAGGACAGAGGACTCTAGGAGTTGAGAGGCGGGCCATTATCTGTCAGTTCCCGGCCCTGGAAAATAGAAAGCAACTCTGGGAGTTCATGGGAGCTGCAGGATTCTGCCAGATTTGGATCCCGGGGTTTGCTGCAATAGCAAAACCACTGTGCCAGGTGCTCAGGGGACCAGAAACAGCCCCATTGGACTGGAAAGAGGAGCAACAAGCCCGTTCAGCAGAATAAAAGAACTCTTGATCAGTGCACCGGCCCTAGGACTGCCTAACCCCGGCAAGCCCTTCTCGCTCTACGTCCACGAGAAGGGAAAAGTAGCCCTAGGGGCGCTAGCACAAGAGATTGGACCATGGCAGTGCCCAGTAGCTTATCTTTCGAAACAGCTGGACAATGTCGCCGCAGGATGGCCTCCCTGCTTGTGGGCCATAGCGGCAGCTGTCACTCTCCTACAAGAGGCAGACAAGCTCACTTTGGGACAAGAAATAAACCTATATGTGCCACATGCGGTCCACAGCTTGCTGGAAGGCCAGGGGCACCGGTGGCTGTCCAATCCTCGGCTTACACGATACCAGGGAGTACTCCAGGAGAACCCGAGAGTACACCTCAAAGCAGTCAGGAGAATCAACCCAGCCACTTTCCTCCCCACTGAGACGGGAGAACTGGACCATGATTGCCAAGAGGTCACTGACCAGGTATATGCTAGCAGGCCGGACTTAAAAGACCACCTGCTACTCCGTGCTGACCTGACCTTGTATAATGATGGAAGTAGTTACATAATAGAAAAAGGAGAGTGAGCCATGGAGTATGCAGTAACCACCAGAGACCAGGTCTTGGAAGCTAAATCCTTGCCGATTGGATGGTCTGCGCAGAGGGCGGAGCTATTCGCCCTCATAAGGGCCTTAGAACTAGCCGAAGGGAAGAAGGTCAATATATACATGGAGTCTAAGTATGCCTTTGCTACCCTCCACATCCATGGGGCCATTTACCGAGAAAGGGGACTGCTCACCGCTGAGGGAAGGGAAATCAAGAACAAAGTAGAAATCCTCCGACTCCTAGAGGCTGTCTGGGGCCCGGCCCAAGTGGCAGTAATGCATTGTCGAGGACACATGAAAGCTAACACAGAAGAGGCCCTAGGGAATCGGTTAGCAGACCAGGCAGCTAAGGCCGCAGCGAGAGACCCAACTTCCCCAAAGGCACTAGTAAGCCCCCTGATCTGCTCACCCATAGCCCACCAGGACTACCAACCGGTGGAGGAGGAGTGGGCCAAGCAAGCCCAGGCAACCAGGACATCAGAAGGGCTATGGAAACTACCAGATGGACGGATATATGTGCCGTAGGGCCAGGCAGGGCAACTAGTTCAGAATTGTCATACTTTAACTCATCTGGGAAAGACGGCACTAGAAAGTCTCTTAAGCAGATATCTCTATATGCCAAACCTTGCCTCATTGTGTGCATCCGCAGCAGCAAGGTGTATAACTTGTGCCAGAAACAATGTGGCAGGAAACAACCGCCTCCCACCGGGGATACAACATCGGGCAACCCAGCCTTTAGAAGATCTGCAAATAGATTTCACCGAAATAAAGCCAAGCCGGGGTTATAAATACCTGCTGGTCATAGTCTGCACCTTCTCGGACTGGGCAGAAGCCTTCCCAACTAGGACCGAAAAAGCCTGTGAAGTAGCCAAAGCTCTGCTGAGAGAAATAATTCCCCGGCATGGGTTACCCCTGAGTCTTGGAAGCGATAACGGCCCGGCTTTTGTCTCTCAAGTAGTGCTAGATCTAAGAAAACTCCTGAACATAAAATGGAAGCTACACACTGCTTATAGACCCCAGAGTTCAGGAAAAGTAGAAAGAATGAATAGAACCTTAAAGGAAACTTTAGCAAAACTTTACCAAGAGACTGGACTACCCTGGACAGACCTGTTGCCCCAGCTCTACTTAGAGTGAGAAATGCCCCGAATCAGGCAGGGTACACCCCTTATGAACTAGTCTATGGAAGACCTACCCCAATAGTTAAGATAGCCGAGCCTACTAACTTACAGATAAGAGGGGAAATAGAGCAGACCAGGTATTTGATAGAGTTAGGAAAGGCCTTAGAGAAAATAGGAGGAGCTCAGGTAGGATTTGAACCAAAACCCTGAGGGGGGCCAGCGCACCCCTACCATCCAGGACAATATGTGTGGGTAAAGGATTGGAAAAAAGAACCCCTCCAGCCAGTCTGGATGGGGCCCTACCAAGTACTTTTAACTACCCCGACTGCCCTAAAAGTTGCAGGTATTACACCGTGGATCCATCATACCCAGGCAAAGGCCGCCGCAGCACCAGAAGAGTCGAGGATGGAAGCAGCAGGACGGCGTGTTCCTGCCCTCAAGCTACAGCAGCAGACAGGAGCCACAGGAGGCCAGGAAATCTGGAAGATCAGAGATTAACAAACTAAACGTCATGTGT
>PVKU01012864.1:0-32478 GCA_004027475.1 Anoura caudifer | reverse complement strand
AGAGAGAGAGAGAGAGAGAGAGAGAGAGAGAGAGAGAGAGAGAGAGAGAGAGAGAGAGAGAGAGAGAGAGAGAGAGAGAGAGAGAGAGAGAGAGAGAGAGAGAGAGAGAGAGAGAGAGAGAGAGAGAATGAATCCGTCTGCTCTTGGGTCTGGTGGAGAGGCTGGCAGTGGCTATCCATGACTGGGAGAGAGGCTCTTGACTTTTTGGAGAGGTGGTATGTATGGAAAGCCAGACAGTGACTCAGTGCTGCACCGGGAGTGCCCAGAGAGACTTTTTAAAGGGGGAGCTGAGGCATTGCTGAGCAGGGACCCTGTGCACAGCTGCCCTGCCAACAAGGGGATAGGATTGAGGGCTCAGTTTGCTCCCACTCAGTGCAGCCAGGCACATTGGTCAGGAAGGCTCATAGCAAGGGGATTTCTTGGTCCCAGCCCCATGCAGCTTCACAGAGTGGAGACAGCAGACTTCTGTATGCTACAAGGACAGGCAATAGGCTGGGAACTGTGCACCTGAGATTATTTGAAGCCAGACAGAGCTCACTTTCCGGGTGGAATCTCTGGGAAGGGAAGATTGCACCCAAGCTCCACATCTTGCAGGAGGTGGGAAGATCTGCAAAACAGGTGGGGTAGGCTCATGAACCCTATGGGGTACTTTCCACAAGAAAAAGACAGCAAGATGAATGCCTAAAGGTCCCATTTTGAATTTCTCTCAGGGACACAAAACACGCTGGTTCCTAGGGCCCTATTTCACTGAGGTCAGTAAGGCAGGGGGATCAGGAGGTGGTGCAGCAAGGAAGATTCAGGGCACCACCTGGCCACGGCATGTGCACAGAGCTGCCATCAACATCAAGCAGGAGAAAGCTGACCCTCATACACAGACTGCTCCTTCTCCCCATGGAATGGATAGCTATGTAATCAGAAACTACACATTATTGGAAATAAGTTGGGACAGACCAAGATGCATCGTGCAGGGGCAGGGGAACATGCCCACAATTTTTCCTAGTAAACTGAACAGTGCCTCTCAGGAGAAACTTAAAGGCTCCACTCACTTGATCACAACAGAAGCTCCCTCTAGAGGCAGGTGAAGGGGATATAGGCAGTGTTGCCAGAATTTGGGCCACCCATCCTGGGACCTTGAGCTGATAAAACAACAGAGGTAGATCCAGAAAAAGAAGTCAGAAGGTAAACACCAAATGGCTGAAATGAATTTCACCTCGCTTTTCTTCAGAATTTGTGTCTTTTTCCTTTCCTGCCTTTCACATAGCTTTTTAATATTTCTTCTTTTGCTTCCGTTGTATTTCAACTAATTCCCCACTCTTTGTCTTTTGTGTTTTATTCTTTGTATTCATATTATATATATATTTTCATTTTATTGTTATTACAAATCTCATATTGCACCCTTCCCTTGTTTTACTCTATTTTCCCTTCTTCCTGCCCTTTCTTATTTTTGTTGTAAATTTTATTTTCTCTCATGCTACACCTCGCTCCTATTCCTTACTATTACTACATATCCTTCCTCTATATTCCTGAAAGCATTCTTTCCTCTATTACTCAGCTTATATTCTTTCCCTCCCTCTTATAATATTACTATTTCCTTTCCATCTTTATAAATTATGACATAAATTGTGGGCAGTGATGTAAAGGTTATTGCTATTCTTCTTCAATAGTATTCCTATTTGTTCACTATGTTTTGTACTTCAGATGTCATAAGTTACTCTCCCCTGTCTTACTCCATTTTCCCTTCTCACTACCCTTGCTCATTTGAGTTAAGAATTTTATTTATTTTTTGCTCTTTCTTAGCCTGGATTCTAAGCCTTACTTTTATTAGTTTTCCTCCCCTTATCCTTTCAAAATAATTTTTCTTTACTGTAGACATCTCATATTCTCTTTTCTATAATATTCTTATTCTCTTTCCACTTTTATTGATCTTTGCTCAGCTGTTGTTATTGACCCTGATTTAGTTTTTCTACAATTTTATTCCCTTTAGCACATTACTGTTTTAATATTATTTCAAACTTCATAATATACTCTTCCCTTTTCTTACTGCATTTTGCCATCACCTTTCCCTTACTTACATTTTAAATTTTATTCTTTCCTTTTCTTCACTCTGTTTCTATTCTCTACTCATTATCTTTCTCCCTCTTTCCACTGAAAATCATTTTTCTCTCCTTTTGTCATCTCATATTCCTTTCCCCCTATATTATAATATTCTTCATCTCTCTCTACCTTTATTGATCTTTGCTCAATTACCATTGATATTGCTGATTTGGTATGGCAGGTATTTATCCTGGCATGGTTTTGGCTTTCTGGTAGTATTGCTTTGCTAGCCAGCACCTGTACAACAGCATGCAAGATGTGGCAGGAGTTGTGACTTCCAGTCTGACAGCTGGAGGGGAGAACCCACTGATGAATGAGACACCAATAAGCAAGCCCACATACAACAAGAGAGGCCACATAAAATGAAAAAAGGGCAATGCTACAGCATCCTGATCAGGAGATAAAAGAGACTGCAGCACTGAATCCCACAGAATTCCTACCAAAGAAGTCCACCTCAAGAAGACATACAGGAAAAGCAGAGCAACCTGAGATGCAAAACAAACAAAAAAGAGTCACCTGAAATGGGGAGGCAAAGAAACAACACCCAATCTGAAGGAATGGAGGAATAACCTGAACAAGAGCTAAATGAAATTGAGGCAAGCAATCTATCAACCATAGAATTTTTTTAAATGGTTAATAGGATGCTCAAAGAACTCTTTGACAACTACAAGGAATTAAGTGGGAACTATAGTGCCATGAAAAGAACACAGAAACTATGAACAAGCACAAGGAAGAAATGAAGAATACAAAATTTGAAATGGAAAATACATGAGAAGGAATTAAAAGCAGGCTAGATGAAGCAGAGAACAAAATCAATGAGCTGGAAGATGAGGTAGAAAGAAATATCCAGTCAGAACAACAAAGCAAAAAGTGACTCAGAAAGAACAAGGATAATTTAAGAAAACTTCAGGACAACATGACATGTAACAACATTCACATCATATGACTATAGAAGGAGAAGAAAAGGAGCAAGGGGTAGAAAACCTGTTGGAAAATATAACAGAAAACTACCATATCTTAGGGAGGGAAAAAGTCATACAAGTTCAGTAAGGGCAGAAGTCCAAAGAAGATGAACCTGAAGAGGTCTACTATAAGACACATTATAATTAAAATCTCAAATTTTAAAGGCAAAGAGAAAAGTTTAAAGACAGCAAATGAGAAGCAACAGCTAACATACAAGGGAGTGCCAATAAGGCTATCAGCTGATTTCTCAACAAAAACATTACAAGTTATAAGGGATTTGCATAAAATATGTAAAGTAATGCAAAGCAAGTGATTACAACCAAGATTACTATATCCAGCAAGGCTCTCATTTACAATGGATGGTGAAATAAAGAGTTTCCCAGGCAAAAGAAGGCTGAAAGAGTTCATCTCCACCAAACTAGCACTGCAAATGATACAAAAGGTACTGCTATAAAAAGGAGAAGAAAAAGGGAGAGACAGAGAGAGAGAGAGGGAGAGAAAAATAGGTACAGACAAAATTGCCATGAATAAGTACCTATCAACAATAACTTTAGATGTAAATTGATTAAATGCTCCAATAAGATATAGGGTAGCAGAATGGATAAGAAAACATGACCCACATATATACTATCTACAAGAGACTCACCTCAGAATGACAGACCTAGAGAGACTGAAAGGGAAGTGATGGGAAAAAAATATTCCAAGCAAATGGACATAAAAGAGCCAGTGAAACAATACTTAAACAAAATATATTTCATAACAGAGTCCATAAAAGGAGACAGAGAAGGACACTTCATAATACTAGAAAAGAATCCATCAAAAAGATATAACCATTGATGACATATATGCACCGACATAGGACAACCCAAATATATAAGGAAAATCTTTGAGGACTTCAAGAAAGATATAGATAGCAACACACTTATTGTAGGGGATTTTAACATCCTGCTGTCAACAATGGATAGATTTTCCAAAGTTCAACAAAGATACTATAGCACTGAACAACACTGTACATCAAATAAACTTAATTAATGTATATGGAATCATTCACCCCAAAGATGCAAAATATACATTCTTTTCAAATACACATGGAACATTTTTGAAGATAGACTACATGAAACCTCAACAAATTCAAGAAAATTGAATCATATGAACCATTTTCTCAAATGACGAAGGCTTAAAACTAGAAACCAACCTCAAGGAAAAAACTGCAGAAATTCAAATTCTTGGAACTGAATAACATGCTATTAAACAATGAAAGGTTTAATAATGAGATCAAAGAAGAAATCACAATATTTCTAGAAATAGGACACTGAAGCACATGACAGCCCAAAACCTATGGGACACAGAGAAGGCAGTCCAGAGGGGGAAGTTTAGAGCAATACAAGTCTACCTAAAAAGATCTAAAAAAATTGAAATAAATAACCTAACCCTACAACTAAAAGAACTGGAGAACAACAACAAACAAAGCCCAGAGTGAATAGATGGAAAATAATAATCAAAATCAGAGCAGAATTAAATGAGGTAAAGACTAAAAGAACAATTCAAACAACCAGCAAATCCAGGAGCTTATTCTTTTAAAAGATAAACAAAATTGTCAAGACTTTAACCATACTCATCAAGAAAAAAAGAGAGAAAAGCCAAATAAGTAAAATCAGAAATGAAAGAGGAGAAATGACCACCAATAGCACAAAAATACAAAGGATTGTCAGACATTACTATGAACAACTATATGCCCAGAAATTTGAGAACCTGGGTGAAATGGTGAATTTCTAGAAACATATAATTTTCCAAAACTGAATCAAGAAGAAGCAGAAAGTCTGAATAGATGGATAACAGCTAGTGAAATTGAAGCAATAATCAAAAATCTCCCACCACACAAAAGCCCTGGAGTGGAGAGCTTCACAGGTGAATTTTACCAAACATTTAGAAAAGAGCTAGGTCCTATCTTTCCCAAATTATTCCAAACAACTCAAGAGGAAGGAAGACTCCATATCTCTTTTTATGTGGCCACTATTATACTAATTCCAAAACCAGGTAAAGACACAACAAAGAAAGAAAATTACAGGCCAAAGATGCTAAAATCCTCAACAAAATACTGGCAATCAGGACCCAGCAATACATTAAAAAGATCATACACTATGATCAAGTGGGATTCATCCCAGGGATGCAAGGATGGTAGAATATTCACAAATCCATAAATGTAATACATCACATAAACAAAATGAAAGACAAAAATTGCATGACTCTATCAACAGATGCTGAAAAAACATTTCATAAAGTACAACACCCATTTATGATAAGAACACTCAGCAAAGTGGAAGTTGCGAGAGAATACCTCAACATAATAAAGGCCATATACAAGAAACCTACAGCCAGTAGCATACTCAATGGACAAAATCTAAAATGTTTCTACCTATGATCAGGACAAGACAAGGGTGTCTGGTTTCATCAATTCTACTTAACACAGTATTGGAAGTTCTAGCTACAGTGATAAAATAAGAAAAAAAATAAAAGACATCCAAATTAAAAAGGAGGAAGTAAAACTGTCATTGTTTCTAGATGACATGACTGTACAAAGAAAACCCTACAGGATCCACTAAAAAACTATTCCGCCTAATAAATGAGCTTGACAAAACAGCGGGCTACAAAGACAATATTCAGAAATTGAAGACATTTTTATACACCAACAATGAAATATCAGAAACAGAAATCAGGGAAAAATCCCATTTACTATAGCAACAAAATTAAAGTACCTAGGGATAAATTTTACAGGAGGTAAAAGACATGTACTCAGAAAACTACATAACACTGAAGAAATAAATTAAGAAAGACACAAATAAATGGAAGTGTATGCTGTGTTCATGGATTGGAAGAATGAATTAATATCATCAAAATGTCCATACTATCCAAAGCAATTTTTAGATTCAACAATCTCTATTAAAATACCAATGACATATTTCACAGATCTAGAACTAATATTTCATAAATTTATATGGAACCATAAATGACTCCAAATAACCTCATCAATTTTGAGAAAGAAGAACAAAGTAGAAATGATCACAAACCTGACATCAAACTAGGTTACAAGGCCACTGTAATTAAAACAGCTTGGTATTGGTATAAGAACAGACACACAGATCAATGGAAGAGAATACAGAGCCCAGAAATAAACCCATGTCTCTATGCTCAATTAATATTTGACAAAGGGTGCACAAGCATTTAATGGTGTAAAAATAGCCTCCTCCATAAATGGTGTTGGCACATCTGGACAGGAACATAAAAAAATGAAACTCAACCACCAACTTGTACCATACACCAAAATAAACTCAAGATGATAAAAGACTTAAATGTAAGTCATGACACCATAAAAGTCTCACACAGCAGTATTTTCACTGATACTGACCTAGGGCCAAGGATATAACGGAAAGAATAAACAAATGTTACTACATCAAATTAAAAAGCGTGCTGAAGAAAACATAAGCAAAATGAAAAGGGAACCAACTGTATGGGAAAACATATGTGCCAATAATACCTCAGAGAAGAGTTTGATTTCCAAAATACGAAAAGAACTCATATGGTTCAACACCAGGAAGACAAACAATCCAATTAAAAAAATGTGCAAAGGGCTTGAACAGACATTGCTCCAAAGAGGACATACAGAGAGAGCCCATAAACATATGAAAGAATGCTAAACATCCCTGGCCATCAGAGAGATGCAAATTAAAACCACAATGAGATACCACTTCACATCAGTCAGAATGGCCATCATTAACAAATCGAGAAACAACAAGTGCTGACAGTGATGTAGAGAAAAGGGAGCCTGAGTAAACTGTTGGTTGGAATGCAGACTGGAGCAATCACTGTGGAAAACAGTGTGGAATTTTCTCAAAAACTCAAAATGGTACTGCCTTTAGATCCAGTGATGCCATTGCTGGGATTATACCTTAAGAATCCTGAAATATCAATTCAAAAACACGTATACACCCTAATGTTCATAGCAGCATTATTTACAATAGCCAAGTGGTGGAAACAGCCTAAGTGCCCATCAGTAAATGAGTGGATCAAGGAACTGTGATACCTTTACACAATGAAATACTATGCAGCAGAAAGAAAGAAGGAACTTACGCTATTCATGACAGCATGGATGGAACTGGAGAATATTAATTATTCTAAGTGAAGTAAACCAGGTGACAAAATACGACTATGTAATCTCACTTTTAAGTGGAACATAATGAACAAAACAAACAATTAAGCTAAATAACCCAGAGATAATCTGACAGTGGCAAGAGGGGACGGGGAAGGGGGATAATAGGGAAAACAAGGGGAAGTGTCTACTCAAGGAACATGTATAAAGGACCCATGGACATGGGCAACAGGGTGGGGGGTGGCTGTGGAATTGGGGGTTGAGCAGGGCAGGGGAGAGCAATGGGGCAAAATTGGGAAAACTGTAATTGAACAACAATAAGAAAGTAAATTTAAAAAGATTTCTCATCCTACAGTCTTTGTTAGTCATCCTTTCTTTTGGCACCAAATGAAGTGGTTTGAGGAACCATGCCCACATTTCAAAATCAATGACAAGTCCTGTTTCTTCACTTTTTTTCTTGTTGCCTTCCTCTAGTAGATTGAGGAGAAGGAAGTTTGCCTCACCTGCTCTCCTAAATTAGTATATGCACTAGTGTTTTTATTTTTTATTTTTCCCAATATTACCTGATGCTATTTCCTCAATGTTTGTTCTAGGCCCTTATGACCAATGCTCTTTTCAGCATCATTTCACCCCTGTCCCCAGAACCTTTACTTCTGCTGCTACAAAGTGCATTGATGCTAGGCTATAGTAACATGGCAACATTGTACTATAGATCTGAATACTGGGGAAACTACCACATAAAAGAATGAAAACAATAATGAATTTGATCTTTCCTAGAACCAAATTTGTCTTCCTTTATGGCATAGTATATTTTCTAGCCTTTCTTTCTTGTCTTAAATGTTCAAAACTAGGATTATTTCCTACCATCTTTTTTTCTCTCTTCTCTTTTCAACTACTTATATTAGATGCTACATCAAAATGCTGAATTCTCATTCCTTTATTTCATAATTTTAAAACATATCAACACATTATTTGACATTTCTATCTCTTGAAGGTATACTGTATGACCTTTCTCTTGAATATCCATAGGATTTTAATGCTACCTCAAAGACTAAGAACGTGGCCAAAGTGATGATGCTTGACTTCAGAAAAAGCCATGAATTCTTTTATACCTTTTGGGATATTTACTGTGGGAGCCTTCAGTTGCATCTGTCCTGAAGCCACCATGTGGAGGGACCCATTGTGAGACTAGACACTCATGAACACATGCAAGTATACACACACGCAAACATGCTGTTAGAGACAATATCACAGAGTTCCAGATGTTCCACCTCTTGGCTATTTGACTCTTCCTACCTCAGGATCCAGACATGTGAGTGAAGGAGACTTTAACTTGACCTCAGCTCAGCCACCATTTGACTCCAACTACTTGAGAGACTTCTAGGAAGCACTGCTTTACTGAGTTCAGTCAACCACACATTTGTAAACAAAATATATGATTATTAATTTTTCAGTCATTATTTTTAGTGATTTGCTATGTGGCAAGTGATGACTGGAACGTTTTGTTGTACAAAGACTTAGAATTGCTTGAGATTGCTATGGATAGTAAAAATGTCTTTTTCTGTCATCATGTCACAAAAGATTTGGTAAAAGAATTTCTTTATAAACATTAACTTAACTTGGATGTTGAGTTAGGAGCACTGGTCTCTTGTGTGCTTTGATTTTAATTTTTATTATTATCTTGTAGAGTGAGTCACATCTGAGGATAACTCTGGTTGCACTTTTAAACTCAAGTGAATAACACTTCCTTGTATTAAATTACGGTGATCAGCAAACTATGGGAACAAGTAAAATAGTAGCTTATGGTTGAATATTTGAAAATTTGTTTTAGGGGTGTTCATTGCACTGCTCAGTTTTGTTAATGCCAGTTGGATGGTTCTTGCTTTGGTAAAGTGGACATAGCCTTTACTAAACCCATCTGAAACTATAGGAGCTTGAACTTTACTTGTCATTAAAAGAGACAGGCACCCCCACCCTCAGTACTCAAAAATAGCAGTGTAGTTAACTGAGGGAAAAAAATCAATGCTTCTTCACTCCACGGATTTTGATCAGTGATTCTCCTTATAATATCCCAATTCTCAATCCCATCCAATTCTTTTTTACAAAAAGACAACAAAATCATAGAAATAAATATAAATTGTCAGCTGAGCTATCTCTTATCTCCTTTTAAACAATTCATCCACTACAATTCTCTCCTTTCTTTGCTTAATACTAAATGATGTCTTGGTTCTTCCACTAAAAGCTTTTTTTTTTTTATTCTTTTCTTTTCTTTTCAATTTTGCTTTACTATTTTTGGCATGTCGAAAGATTTGAGAAGCAACTTTTGTAAAGAATTGCCTAATTAAAAAAACAACAACTCTCTTTTATTCCTGAAGGTGTCATAGATTCTTTTTTTTATTATTGTGGTTTAAGTACAGTGGTCTCCATTTTCCCTACCATGGCCCCTACCCCACCCATTCCCACCTCTCACCCTCAATCCTACCCCTTTTGGATTTGTCCATCTGTCCTTTGTACATGTTCTTTGATGGACCTTCCCCTGTTGTCCCCCATTATCCCTCTTCCCTCTCTCCTCTTGTTACTGTCAGTTTGTTCTTTATTTCAATGTTTCTGCTTATATTTTGCTTGATTATTTGTTTTGTTGATTAGGTTCCACTTATAGGTGAGATCATATGGTATTTATCTTTCACTGCCTGGCTTATTTTACTTGGCATAATGCTCTCCAGTTCCATCCATGCTGTTGTGAAGGGTAGGAGCTCCTTTGTTTCTCAGATATTCCACACAACAGTATTTTCACCAATATATCCCTTAGGGCAAGGGACATAAAGGAAAGAATAAACACATGGGACCTCATCAAAATAAAAAGCTTCTGCATGACTAAAGAAAACAGCAGTAAGATGAAAAGAGAACCAACTGTATGGAAAAATATATTTGTCCATGATACTTCAGACAAGGGTTTGATCTCCAAAATATATAAAGAACACACATGACTCCACTCCAGGAAGACAAACAACCCATATAAAAAATGCACAAAAGACTTGAGCAGACACTTCTCCAGGGAGGACATACAGATGTTCCAGAGTCATAGATTCTTAATGACTATAAATCCCACCCCACAGCATTGCAATGATATAATTTCAAGGAACTGGTAAACAGGATTATAATCCTGGTCCAAGGCCCTCTTCAGTGATGAAAACAATGAAGTGAATCAGTGCAGATTGACCTTGTAAAATAATTAGATATTCTCCTTTGCACATAAATTGTTTACACATGGAGTCCTCTTATTTTCATCCTGACATAGCTCTTGAGTGCAATTAAGTCAGAGAATGTGCATCAATATCCCAGATGCATCACATATGGCAATTTTTTTCTGACTTCTTCTTGCATAGGAAGCTGCACCAAAAATATGTAGCTTGTTGGTCACATGTGCTGTCTTATGATGAGTGGGACAGAAGACATATGTGTCTAGCCTTTGTGGTGTGTGGTCTGAACTCTCTTATAAAACATTGGCCTGGCTAGTTCTGATATCAGTTAAGCTTGGGACTTAAACATTTAAAGCCAAAGAATCAGTTTGGGTGATGTTTCACATTTTTGGTATGATTATTATGATTATTCATCATGAGAGAATAAGAGGCAATTCTTGATGCTGGTTATATCAGTGGTGTTATCAAGAGGAAAAAGAGAGAGAGAAAGAGAGGGGCAGAGGGAGAAAGAGAGATTGATTTGTGGAATTGGTTCATGCAATTGGGGCTGGCAAGTGTGAAATTTATATGGCAAACTGACTGTGTGGAAATGTAGTGAAGAGTTGATATTGTAGTCTTCAGTCAAAATTCCTCAGGGAAGCCTGCTAGAAACTCAGGCAGGGCTTCATTGCAATCTTGAGAAGAATTCCTTCTACATCTGATAACCTCCAAGTTTTTCTTAAGTCATTCAACTAATTAGCTGAGGTTGCCAACATTATGGACGGGGTCTGCTTTACTCAAAGTGTAATGATTTAGATGCTAAAAAATACCTTCACAGCAACATATAAATTAGGGTTTCAACAAACTACTGGGCACCATAGTCTAAGACAAGTTGACACATAAAATTAACCATCATTTTGGCTATTATATAAGGGTGTGTTCAAACCACCCAACCATTGGCTTTCTTCAATTTCAAATTAAATTTTAAAATCCAGGTGTGGGTGGAGATGGGAGAGAGTATAATGGGGATAGATGGTAATGGGGAAAATACAATAAAAATAAACAATTAAAATAAAAAAAAATAAAATCCCTCCATTAGTCCTGACTGATGTGGCTCATTTGGTTGGGTATCATTCTACAAAATGAAAGGTTGCTTGTTTACTTCCTGGTAAGGGTACATGCCTGGGTTGTGGGTTCAGTCCCCAGCTGGGGCACTTACAAGAAGCAACCAATCAACCTTTTGCTCTCACATAGATGTTTTACTCCCTCTCTTCCTACCCTCCCCTTTCTCTAAAACTAACTAAATAAAATCTTTAAAAAATAAAATCCTGACATCTGGCCAAGATGGAGGCATAGGTGGACACACTGTGCCTCCTCTCACCACCAAGATTAAGGACAACAAAAATATAGAATAAAAAACCAAAAAAACAAAACCCAACCAGAACAGAGAGAGGATTGAATCGTAAGGAAAAGTCTGAAAATGATTCACCCAGACTGGTAAGAGGGACACAGTTGGTGGCCGGTGGAGAGGGGTCGCAGCGGGAAGACTCAGTAGCTGGTGGTCATAGGCGCACAGGCGGCAGTTACTGAGCACAGGGAAGCAACGAGCAGACCAAGAGAGGTGAACAAGGTGGCTGACCACAGTCGCACATTCTTACGCAGATAAACCAGGCAAAAACAGGCAGCAAGACAGACTGCGCAGTGCAGGGCCCCAGTGCTGGAAAATAGAGCCTAAAGGGCACTGATTGAGAACACTTGT
The DNA here is from genome assembly GCA_004027475.1 of Anoura caudifer. Classification (NCBI taxonomy): domain Eukaryota; kingdom Metazoa; phylum Chordata; class Mammalia; order Chiroptera; family Phyllostomidae; genus Anoura; species Anoura caudifer. The sequence continues at coordinate 20,336 of PVKU01012864.1, read as the reverse complement.
GGGGGTTGGGGTGCCGGGAGAGAGTCCCAGACTCATGGGAGAGAGCCATGGGGTCCTAGAACATGTACGAGCCTGCCCACATGGAAATCAGCACCAGAGGGCCCAATTTTCTTGGGGGAAGCTGAGGAAGGGACTGGAATCCAAGAGAGAGAGAGTGGAGCAGGTGCCATTGTTCCCTCTTGGACCCTGCCCCCACATCCTGTGTCACAACCTAGAGACGGGCTGCCCCGCCCTAGTGAACACCTAAGGTTCCGCCCCTCACTATGTAACAGCCTCAACCAGACAAAAACCAAACAAAACCAAGGATGGCTCAAATGGGAGAACAGATTGGGGCTCCAGAGCTAACTCATCTAAGCAACCAAGAAGTAGCCAACCTATCAGGTGCACAGCTCAAAGCACTGGTGATTAGGAAGTTCACAGACTTGGTTGATTTTGGTCGCAAATTAGATGAACAAATGGAGGCTACAATAAGTGAAATGAAGAAAAATGCACAGGGAACCAATAGTGATGGGAGGAAAACTGGGACTCAAATTAGTGGAGTGGACCAGAAGGAAGAAAGAAACAACCAATCAGAAAAGAAGGAAGAAACAAGAATTCAAAAAAAAAAAAAAAATGATGAGAGGCTTAGGAATCTCCAGGACATCTTTAAATGTTCCAACATCCAAATTATAGGGGTACTGGAAGGGAAAGAGGAAGAGCAACGAGTGGAAAACTTATTTGAACAAATAATAAAGGAGAACCTCCCCAATCTGGCTAAGGAAATAGACTTCCAGGAAGTCCAGGAAGCTCAGAGAGTCCCAAAGAAGGTGGAGCCAAGAAGGAACACACCAAGGCACATCATAATTATATTAGTCAAGATTAAAATGAAGGAGAGAATTCTAGAAGCAGCAAGAGATAAGGGCACAGTTACCTACAAAGGAGTTCCTATCAGATTGTCAGTGGATTTCTCAAAAGAGACCTTACAGGCAAGAAGGGTCTGGAAAGAAGTATTCCAAGTTATGAAAGTCAAAGGCCTACATCCAAGATTGCTCTATCCAGTGAAGCTGTCATTTACAATGGAAGGCCAGATAAAGCACTTCTCAGATAAGGTCAAGTTAAAGGAGTTCATCACCACTAAGCCCTCATTGTATGAAATATTAAAGGGACTTATCTAAGAAAAAGAAGATAAAAAATAGGACAGTAAAAAGACACCAAACCCAGAGATATTAACAAACACACCTAAAACAAAAGCAAACTAAGCAAACAGCTAGAACAGGAGCAGAAACACAGAAATGGAGATCACAAGGAGGGTTAGAAACAGGGGAGTGGGAGGAGGAGAGAGGGGGGAAAGGTACAGAGAATAAGTAGCATAGACAGTGGATAGAAAATAGGGGGAGGGCAAGAACAGTGTGGGAAGAGTAGAAGCTAAAAACTTATGACACATGGACATGAACTAAGAGGGGGAATGTGGGTGGGAGGGGGTGTGCAGGGTGGAGGGGAGTGATGGGGGAAAATGGGATAGCTGTAATAACATAATCAATAAAATATAATTTAAAACAAGAAATAAATACCTTGAAAAAATAAATAAAAAAATAAAATCCCTGTGTTAAATTTTTTCCCTAAAGTTTAACTTTTATTTATTTATAATTAGTTTTATTTTTTCTAAAATTTATTTTATATCCACTTGTCTTTGTGCTCTTTCAAGTAGAAATGAATAATAATTACATACCTTATCTAATTCATATGCTTCTATAAGCAACTTTTAAAATAATCATCTAAGAGATGAAATTCCAGCTTACTTTTGCATTTCTGAATTTCAGTTCCTCACCTACTTCTATGATAGCTACATGTTGTATGTTCTCATTTGACACTATACTACTTACATTATAATTATATAACTACTATGTAATTACGACCAGTTATAATTAGTTTTTAATGTAAAATTGTCACTTAATTACTCATGCTCCTTGAAATTGTCTTATTTCCTCCATATTGCTTTGTGTTAGGTGTTTATACCTATGTATTATGCAAAAGTGATCATCGACATTTATTGGTTAAATCTTGGTTGTATCTATAATTATTTGCTTATACAAAAGAAATGATAATTTTCTTAAATGAAACTCAGAAAATGATTTTTTTATAATCATGCAGTAATCTCTTCCATTACATATGGATATTTTTAAAAATGTGGCAGGCAAGTATGTAATTAATAATTATACTAATAATTATTAGTAGTATTATTACCTAATGCTTTAATACATGTACAAAGCAAATAAAAATAGTTATTATATTATGTATAAGTACATATATGTCACACATACATATGTATGATATGAGTATTTTTAAAATTTGTTTTTCTGCAATCAACTCATTCTTTTAAAAACAGGATGCTTGTATAAATTATAATGCTATAATAATTTTCCTATACATTACTATCTAGAAACTTTACTTTCAACTATATTATATTAGCCAGCTAATACCATGAACATGAGTATTCATGACATGATTATGAGATCATATGAAATTGGTGATACCTCAATGTCTGGAATATTACTGGGAGAGTGGGCTAGAAGATGTGTTATTTACCTGATGCATTGAATTAATAACTGAACTTTCTGCACATTGGTAATTGTGCTTGGCAATATTTCTTGCCTTATTCTTGTAAAGTTACAACAGTGGACTAATGGGGTACAGATTTATTACTGTGAAATCTTTGTTTATTTCTTCATTATGTCACCCATTCTTGAGTGCCTAAATTGTCCCAGTCTTCTACCCATGTTGTAAACCCATGATAAACTGAGGGAACCTGACCTCATAAAAATCACATTCAGACTAATACATACAAAATTACAACTGCTATAAGTGCTGAGAGGAAAAAGCATGCAGAAAAGACTGTATCACATTCTGACTTCAAGGGAGTGAGTGTTGTTTGTTTTACTTTATTTTTAAAATATTACCAGCTGGTACAATAAAACAACCATTTTCTTTTTCAGCATTGTGTTGACAAAGGTCCAATCAAATGTGCTGGCATTCCTCCTTTGACTGACATTGTAAAGATTTTGTTTCCACACTGGGAGAATAAAGCAGAACATAGGCTGACAAAGGGCAGAAGAGGCATTTCATCATTTATCCAAATGGGAGTGCCCGAACTACAATTACTGGTAAGGAAGTCAGAGTTGCTTCATGGTATGCTGTTCCCTTGTGAGAGTCACAGACTCAATTCTTAGTAACCAGCTCTGGATCATGTCTTTGGACCAGCAATGGGATCATCTGTGTCTTGATTTGATTCAGAGGCAGGAGGGGGCCACCTGACCTTTTTTAGGACCTTGGTGGTGTGGGCAGTGTTCTACCTGTCTTGCTGCTCTGGGTTTGGACCAACTCCTTTTTTGTTTACTCTTTCATGTAATGTATAAAACAAAAAATAGCCTATTAACATGTATACTATTTACAAAGGTAATACACATGCCTTTCAGTTCTCTAGCAATGTACCTCCTAAAACAGCTGTTTTCAACCTTTCATCTCATGGCACATAGAAACTAATTACTAGGATTCGGGGGCACACCAAAAAATGTATTTTTTGCTATTCTGACAAAAAAGGTAAAATTTTGACTCATTCACACCAGATGGCTCTTGTTGTATTGGCTGTTGTCATTTTTTATTTGACAATCCAAAAAAAAAAAAAAAAAAAAGAGGTCAGTGCCCTTGACTAAAGAGTCAGTTACTGCATGTTTTAAAAATCCTTGTGGCACATCAGTGTGCCTGCTGTGGCACACCCCCATTGAAAATCGCTGTTCTAAAACAATGCAAAATTCCTGTTGGATCTACCTAGGTTTTCATTACCGAATACATCTGTTTTCCCGAAGGTAACCGCATTCCTGAATTTTGTTTTTAAGCAACTCTTGCTTAAGATGTTTATCAGTATATAAGGTTCCCCTCGAAATCTTGCTTACCTTTTGTGAGTCTCCTGCAGCTTGCTTTGTTCCCCAGAAACTTGTCACATTACCACTCTCAGTGAACTCTTAGAGAACAAAAGCCAAGTCTAAAACAAGGGCAGCATGGTTTAGAAAAAGGGAATTGAGAGAGCCTGATCGGCTTTCTATGTGTATACAAAATAAAGAATAGGGTAAAAGTTGGAAAAATACATGTAAAGGAGAAGAGAGCATGAACTTTAATATTTTGGAGATGACCAGTAGAACAGTAAAAGAGATAAGATACATAAGCTTGTGGTGAAGGCTCTAGAATGAGGTCTGAGTTTGAATCTCAGCTTTTTCACTTTGGAGCTGGTGGCCCTAAGAAGTTAATTGACCTTTCTAAACCTCAGCTTCCATTGAGAATGACTCTTGCATCTTATGAAGACCTGGCATCTAGTAAGGCTTCAATAAATATTAGTTTCTTTTCCTCTATATAACACCTACTTAAGAACACAATTTCAATAATTGTTTCTCTCTGTTTCCCATCTGATTTTTTTAATATATTATGATCTTTATCTTGGCTTTGTCATGATTGACTATTTGCACTGCCAGACCACAGTATTGTGATTTTATCCAATTCTATCTTTTCAAACAAAATTTCAGTATTCTCTTATGCCATAATTAACTTACAATAACAATGTTTAGAGTATACATATATCAACGCAAGTCAGATGAGCACAGAGTCAGGAAGGACAAAAGTGTTAACATCAGATTGATTCTCCTGGGACCAAGGGCTGATGAGGCACCTGATTCCACCTCTTGGTCACTTCCTGCAGTCTCCAGGCTGCTGTGAGCTTGACTTGTGGAATTCATTGGCTACATCTCATAGTTCTTTCTTTTATGGAAAACTTGGATTTGGATTTCTATCTTCTGCACCTCTCATACCTAGACTCACATGCAATAGTCTATACTGACCTGGTAGATAATTGAACAATGTGGGTATTTGAGACTCAGAAAAGGATGCATATCTGACACAAATAATGATTATTATTTCCTGCAACAAGAGCTACATTAAAAAGAAGTGGTGATAACACAGTGATGCATCAGAAAAATGTTGTCAAGAACCTTGGAAAATACAGTTCTTCTGAATATGTTTTCTTGTATGTAGTTGCACCTGTATCAGCAAATTCTTTTTAAAAGAATTGGTACATGAAAAAATTTTGTAGGTCAAATGTCAGTATTGAGTAAAATGTTAGACAGTGTAGTACTCTTCCAGGACACATGCTATCGATTTATTTTATTGAGCTTCTACAGGTCTATTAATGCTATGCCTTGATGTTTTTTTTTTACATTTGAAAGCACTATGAAAATCCATTTATAATGCTTACTCAAATAAAACATCTGAAGATAACAGCCACAGAGACACCCTCCCCCGCCCCCAGCCAGCTTTTGATAAAGGACACATGTGAAACTTGTCTCAGCCACCTGGGAGATTGTAGAAAATCAGTTGCTAAATGTAGGGGATTGGAGAAAAGATGGTGAGCTTTCAAATAATACTCATATTATATTGTTTTGGAAGCTTTAGAGATTTTTAAAAGTAGTTCTGTAAGACAAGAAGTTTCTTTGCATAGGTAGTCCAGTACTTATTGAAGATTATAGGACACTGAAGGAAGGCACACTTACATAAACTTGCTTTTTTTATTCAAACTGTGTGTTGCTAACAGAGTAAGTGAATTATAGATTGGAAAATCTGAACATGCAGGAAACTAGAAAATTAAATATTTAAATTAGCTATTAATTTATGGCTACATTCAAGATGCTTGAATATGATGTAAGATGTTTATATATCATATTTGCCTCATGGATGTGCTTCATGTGATGTGATATGATTTATTAATTCTTCTTCTGAGCCCAACCTGTATGTTACCTTTATGACAACTCTGCACTACATTAATGAATGTCCTTGAATATGAAATTGTTAAATATAGTTTATAAGAAGTTAATAAGTTTGGAAAATGTAAACTGAATTAGCAAAGGAGAAAAAATGAGTATCTACAAAAGGGTTTGGCAAGGATGGAACATTTACTTCTTTTAAAAACACTGACAAATGACAAAGTAGATGATTAATGATCAAGCAACTGATGCAATTTTTCTTCTTTATTCTCTGTTGATATTGGTGCAAGAGACACAGCCTAAGACCAGAATTCACACCAACTAAGTTCTAGTATGAGTTGTCTCTCCTCTAAATGTCTTTGTTTCCTTATTTTCGCTCCTGTCATATGAAAACTAAAATACATGATTTAATATTTTTATTATAAAAATCATATCTTAAACATTACTGAAAAGTTACATATCCCCAGGCAGGTGAATGACACTAACATGAAATAAGTTATTCTGTGTCAATTGTCTTGCTGATTGATTAGATGGTGGGTCATGTTCAAATCATGAATCAAAGCCATGGTTCTTACAGGCCCAGGGAGTGAAAGAGCAAACAGTGGCTCAGGTCATATATTGTGGCTTAATAATCTTAAACCTGTCCAGTATGTTCACAATTTGATTTCTGGCTGTAAAGTTTAAATACTAGACTATATGGTAGAAGAGCAATCCTTAGGAGTAGTCAGAAGGAGGGAAATAGAAAATACCTTAATGGTCACTGGCTTCTAATTTATTTCAATATAAAAACTGAAATAATTTTTTTTCTTAAAGGTTAGATAAATGGTGACTTATAATAGGAAATTTAAAATATGACTAATGATAATAGTGGATTCAAATGGTAATCATCTTCTTTATGAGGTTTTGGGTTTTTTTTATACATTTTTTAATCCTTAGAATATAAAATTTATAACCTTGAGGTTGCCTTCACTCTTATCCAGTGTCTTATGTATCATATCATGTTTCAAATCCCATGATTTATTTACTTCTCAGGGGCCTTCACTTCTACTCTTTCAGTCTATTGTCTTCTACTTAAAGCCTTTCTCATCAGGCTCAAGCAACATGTTATGCTATTTTATCAGGATCATGAAGTCTTAGGTGACAAGTGATTTTAATATTTAAATGGAGGAATTACCTCCTGAAAGATGAGATGCTTTTTAAAAATGAATTTTAAGGAAGTTTACTATGTTGCTTCATTTAGTCATTGACTAAATAGGATTTTGATTTTATTCTCCTTCAATTATTATACTTACAAACTGACACAGTTAAATAGGAATTTTCCTTCCAGAAATGAGCTTAGTATAAAGTGGTGAGCCAATTGTGTTACATTGAACTTGGGGCACATGCAGCATTGTTATTATTTACATATTTGTTTTTAAGACATGGAATTATGTACATACTATTTCTTGCCATATATATTTATCTGTCTAAAGACATATTTGATCAAAGACTGAATGTAAGTAAAATAAAATCTTGTCTCAATACAAGATGTCAAGACCATTTCTAAACAAGTTTCATTTATTGCTATATATTATAATGATACTCATTTAACTGATATTTTATAGGAGAAAAAATTACAGTAATGATTATACCAAAAGTTAACAATTATTGAGAACATCTAAATGATCAAAAACTTCATGTTGTTCATCTTTTGTAAAGCTCACAATCCTGTGATGTGGGCATTTGTTACTACTCTAATTTTCAGTTGAGGATTTGAGGCTTGGGAAGTTAAGAAACTGGTACAGGATCATACAAGTGATAAAGACAAGAAAAAAATAATTTAAATCAGCTTCTCAGACCCCATGTTCTGAAATTAGCACTCAAACATTCTTCCTCAAACCTTGATTCCAGAACCAACATCAGCAGTAATACTTGGTGCCAGACAGAGGCACAGAATCTCAGGTAGAGTCAGCAATTCGTAGTGGTTTGCTCAGCATGTTCACAGTGTAAGCTGTGCAACTCCCTTGTCCCCCCAAAACTTTTAGTCTTGGGAAAACCCAGATTCCTATTCTAATCTCTGTCTTTGCCCCTGAGCCAATGAGCCAGAATCTACATTTTAAATATCCCAGAGTCACTATGATGCACATAGTAACTGAAGTGCACATAGTAAGTGGGAAGCATTGCTTTATAAAGTTTCATTCATTTAATGAATATTTTGTAAAAACATTTCTAAAGAAGCTGAATCTTAGAACCAGCTTTTGGTTTTAGCATTGACAGCAACACAACCAATGTAGTCATACACAGTGCTCATATGTATTAAAATTCTGATTTACTTGTCTCCAGAAATTCACTTCTCCTGAAGAAAGTTATCCCACTCTAAAGAAGAGACATTAAACTACTCAGAGATGTCATGATGTGAGCTCACAATTCTATAAAAACTAAAATAAATAAATAAATAAATAAAGGAGAGAGACCACTGTGGGATTATTTTCACGATTGCAGCAAAGAAGGATGTAGGTTGCCAAAATTGTAATTGTAAATGAAAAGTGACATATAAATGCATTGATATAGTACAGAACATACCTGACATCTGTATTTCCAGTCTTGGTTTGTATCCTCCCTGGATTAGGAAGCTACATCACTTTATTAGCAAAAGCATGCTTTTCATACCCCAGTTTAAATGGCATGGCTTGTTTAATAAGACTTTCATACACTTACACACTTTTCACTTACACACTTTTATGTCTAGGATTTTGCAGATAACATTCTCCCAGCATGTGAAATCTCAGGGGACATAGCTAGAATACTGAGAAAGTTGGCAGTGGCTGTTTCTATTTTATAGCATAGATTAAAAACAGTTAGACCTGAAAGAGACCTTGGGGGAAATATAGCACATCTATTTTATGAATTAGGAAATTAAGACCTATCACAGTTACATGACTTGCTATGCCCATCCAGCTAGTTCACAGTGCAAACAGGCTCAGAATTGAGTGTGGCTGAGAACAGCTCTGACAACATTAGGTTTACCTTGAGTGTTCCTCATATTATTTGAAATATAAATTAATAACTGTTAAACTGAAAGAAAATTTTACTCATACTAAAAAATTATGTTATTGCAGATGTCCATTTATGACATTGCAGAGAGTTTCAGTAAGGATATCTCCCTTTTCCACTCATGATCAAGTTAGCAACAAGGAGCTTGAGCCTCAGGGAATTCTGTTCCACATTCATTTTAATTTTAATTTTAATTTAGGGAAATTAACTCTTCCATATTTTACTCTTATTATCTATAAAGTAGTCTCAAATCAGTTCCTTCCATGACTGAAAATGATTATTGGAAGGAAGACATGACTAACATCTAGCACTACAAAGGGGAAATAGTGAGGGGGCTTTCTCATAATTATGCAAATTTTTTTGCCTCGGAAGAGAAAGGGGAGTATAAGATGGGGAGTATGAGGCAGGAGGGAGATGAGCAGCAGTGAGATAAAGAACAGGAAAAAGAAACTATAATCAAAATTTAAAAGTCTCCATTTTAAACTCAGAAATAGAACAAGATAATAAAGCTTTGAGAAGGGAGCAAAAGTAGTAAAGTTTTTGAATTTTAAAGAAAGGAAACCATGAACTTGAGAAGGAAAGTAGGGCATCTTTAATTATCTGTACAAAGAATGAATGACATTCATATTATTAGATTAAAGAACAACTTTTATTTATAAAACACGATTTTTTTGGAATGCTTGGAAACAGATGTGTGCAAAAGTCTACCTTTAAAGTATTTTTTTTCTGAGGGAAATCTTGATTAGAAAGCCAATGAAGATGACACAGTCCATCTTAGCAGTCAGAAATGCTTAGGAGTGGGCAAACTATGGTTATTTGTGAAGGAAGTTTTTGGAGAAAATGAAAATTCCTGGCTGAACATCACCAAAATGACATGAAGCAGAAGCAAGGTCAGACTGTTTACATATTATTTACAAATGAAATGCTTGCTAGAGAATACATACATACTCATGTATTGAAAAGGCATTCGAAGATTATGTCTACTAAGTAAGAAACTAGATCGCCCTTAGGTGTAGGGTGTATAAATATGAGGGCTTTTTTTTTTCACCTAGGGACATTAGAATAGAAGATCTACACTGCAACTTATCTCAGGAGTGCCTGAAAACACACTGGGCAGCCATACGTTGGCTATAAATGCAGACCCACATACAATTTAAGGATGAGGTTTCTCTCTTACCTCAATGTTTGCGGTGGGAGGCAAGAGGGCACAGAAGCATATAAAAATTTCTGTACTTTGTGCTAACAAGGGAGAAGAGGTTTACTCCAAGAGCTTATACTCAGAATAGGATTTAGTGGAAATTCAGGGATTCACCAGAAGTATGAAAAAAATGGCACTAAAATTGATTTGCCTAGAAATTTACATACTAATAATAGGCATAAAATGTTCAATAAATGAACACTATTAGTATGGATAATAGTATATAGGCCTATTATTAGTATGGGGATAAAGTTTTCCAGAAACTGTAACGTGCTTAAGGGAATTCAATAATAAACATTAGCTGTGGCTATCTTACTTTCCGGGCTGAAGGAGGGAAAACAAGTTAAAGATAAAAAATAAAGTATATCTATGCAATTATCTCTTGCTCATTGCTAATTTATACTCCAACAACAAGTTTGGGCCATTGCATGGAAATTTCTTTGGTTTCTCACACATCCACTTCCCCAACTCCGATCCAGATAACTCTATACCTGATTTTTACAGCAGATGCCTGCTTACTCCTGTAGACATCACTCACTCTGTTCTTTCATTTACATTATAGTCACTGCTCTCATTCTGCTATTTCCCCCTAAAAATTCTCCAAGTCCCTCTAATGTTGCTAAAATAAAGTCCCAAATACATAACTGACTTGTCCCAATGAGGACTTAATTTGGTTTCCCCACCGTATTTCTTAGGAGTCTTCTACATAAACTTTAGGCCCTGTTGACCCAGTCCTTCAATGTGTTAATTGATCCCTATATAAGGCTTTTAAGCAATCCCATTTATGTTTTTAGACACATTTGTTCCTGAATACCTGTCCATACCCCACGTCTACACTATCCTGCAATAATACCTTTTCTTAATTGTATAGAGTTTGTCATCTTGAATAACTGATATTTATAAAACACAGATAGCCATGTTTAATTCTGCGTGGTAATATCTTATATCTCCAGATATAATAACAAATCCTTGGGGCATAAAGACAATATTTCTTCTTTGCCTATAGGAATTGAACATGGATAAATAAATTCCATGAGAAATACTGGAAAACAGAACACAGAAGAACTGTTAAAACTAATGAAAAATGAAAACTAAACATGTGACATAAGCAGAGGAAAAAATCAGAAAATCACCAGTATTTATATAACTTGTTAAAACATGTGGTTGACTAAAGAAAGTCCAGGTTAAGGGATTGAAAATGATTAGTAATCAGAGGGAGATTCTCATTCGCTTTCTAGCAGACCCAAAGTGAAAGATGACCAAGGAGACACAATACATGGAAAGAACTGTGAGTTTTAGGACCAATGAGTTGAAAATAATCTGTGTAACTTTTATAGAAACCACATAGAAGGGTAAATTAGAATTAAATGCACTATTAAAGACAGATTCAATGTTTGTAGCATGAATTAATTATGCGAATGGTGGAGGTTTATCTGCTGTACAACTGCCTTGGTGCAGAAATGATGTCAATGGGAATAATCAAGGGCAGTAAGGCTTTGACTTGACTTCACTTCTTTGGGCTGTGAGGGTGAGTCATGTTGATGCGTTTTTGGGTTTTTTTTTTCCCCACTCTCTTTTTCCATTCTACCATAACAGAGAGGCCACAGGCATCTCTGAGTATAGCCCAGACTTGAACTTAAATCTTTCCTTCCACCACTAGTCTGGTGTTTGACTTATGTTTCACCTTAAAGATTATCATGAAAAGAGATATGAAGATAGTGAGTTCTGTGAAGTCTGTGGCATACCACACATATACATGCATAGGAGAAAATGTTTCTCAGTGCTATCTCCATTTCTGGGTATTAAAGTTTAATGTTCTGAAGGGACATTGCAGCACTATAGGAAAAACTCTCCAGCAGGAACTGCCAAAATAAAAATTGCATATGACACAAAATATTTGGAGTCTTTCTGTATGAAGGGAGAGATAATATCCATACCATATGCCATGAGAATTCACTTATAGGGGAAAATATACAGCAAACTGAATTGTGGAAAATTTATTTCTCACCAAGAAAAAAATTGTTGATACTGTGGTACAGGAATTAATGAATTTCTGAGATGTGGCATTTTGCTTTGGAAAGGAGAAAATGTAGAGATAGATAAAGAAACCCAAGGAATGGCGGGATTAAATGATGATTAAATGGTGAGGAGAACACTGGGTGGGAAAAATGTTTTTTAAAGGTAGAGAAAAGGCAGTAAGAAAAGAAAACAAAGCAAAGCCACTTGGAAAAGAAATCAGTCCTTGGTGTTGGGAAAATATCCTTATAGACACATGGGCAAAAGAGGAACGATCTGAATAACAGATTTAAAAGCAAATGGGAAAAGCCTGCTTTATAGCACCAAGGTAATGGGGAAAGAAGCTGAAGAGAAACCTGAGGAATAGCTGGTGCCCAGAGAGATCCCTCAGGTTGAAGCTGATGCTGGGCCACCTGCTGTTATTGCTCGTTCGCACAATAACATTCTCTCTCTCTCTCTCTCTCTCTCTCTCTCTCTCTCTCTCTCTCTCTCTCTCTCTCACACACACACACACACACACACACACACACACACACTTAAAAGAAGTCACTAGAAAGGCTTTGTATTGTAATTTGTAAGAGGATATGTGGTCAACTGATTTTACAAGAGGCTTGATTGGAGAAAACAGGTGGGCTTTTGATGAAAGGGATTTGCTAAACCAGTTACTGCTAGTTTTTTTAATTATTTGAATATATGTGCTTTAAACAAATGTGTTCAGCTGCAAGCAAAGTAACAACAAAACAAAACAAAAAACAAGGAAGCACAGGTGAAATATGGGTAGAACAATGATGCATATTTTTCACCCTTGGGGCCTCGGTTCACACCCAGGTTCTGTCTGGCTTTTGTGGCGACTGCTCAGAAAGTTCTTCTTCCACTATTTGGCTGGTAGTTTTGTAATTCTATCTCAATAACACCATGGTAATGAAAAGAGAGAAAGGGAAGATGTATGAGCTATGTGCTGTACACCCATAAAAGAGGAAATACTTTTTTCTTATCTCCATTTTTCTTTTTGTCTTGAGGGAATAGGCACATGGGTAAAGATGTAATTACAATTACCTTGACATTTGTCCAAAATTCAGGTTTCCTTTTCTCTCATCCATCAGTTCTACAATGATTGCACTCTCACTTTATTCAGAATACAATTGTGAGCACATTTCACTCAGCCTGGCTTCACTGTTTCATATAATGGGAGAAAAATGAATGGAGACATTAAAAGCTCTTACCCTGCCAACAGACCATATAACCTGTGATCATCCTTTGGTGAAGACTGCAGACAGAAGTGTGAACAGGCAAAAATGGAGGGAGGACCTGGCTAAACTAAAAAAGTCCCTAAACAGGATCTGATGTTTGGTGAAACCACAATAAAAAGAAGTTCTCTTTCTGGTGGGTTCCGTTTCTGGAAAGTTCTGCTAGACTCTTCCATGCTGCCCCTTGTTCCTCACACCCTCTCCAGTGTGTCTTTTCAGGAGAATATTCTTTACAGAGAATCTTCTATGATTAGCTTCCACCTCTGTTTTTCTGTTCCAGTATGCTTTTCCACCATTGTATCTTATCTGTGCTCTTCCTTCTCTGAGGGAATAACTGTGGTAAACCAAGGATGATACATAATGAGGCTGATAATATATTTTTTGATATTTAATGTGCAATTCATTTTCGTACATATGGTTTTTGGTGTTTGTAAGAATCTGGATAATTGCAGACAGTTACTGACAGGCCATTTCATAGATCATTGAAGTGAGATGTTTAACATCAACCGCATGAATAGAAAAAGGTAAAGTTTGGAGTTGAACCTGACTTATTGCAAGTCCAAATATCTTAACCCTCCTAGTGATGTTTCATCTGAAAAATCTTGCTTAACTACTTAGATATTCATCCTGAAGGGCTGAATTTCAAGCTAGCTAGCTGGGGTGATTATTTTGTGGTAGAGGAGCACTTCCAATAATGAAACTGAGTTTATAAGACCCTAAATTTTGGAAGGAGAAATAGATGGTGAATAAAATTCTCAAAGTATTTAAATCAGGATATCTTTGGGCAGGCAGAATATTTGGTTTTTAATTGTATTCTAATTCGATTTGATAAAACTTTTAGGCAGCCTGACAAATCTATGAAGTATGGGAACATGTGATTGTTATTTAACTGAAATAGTAAAATAAATGGTGGTATAGTTCATATAAGTCAGCCAACAAATTATTAACAAATACAAAAATAACAAATCCAGGAAGAAGTTATAATAGGAATAAACATATTATTAAATTAACTAACAGACTAGTGATGACAGAGAATGTGACAAATTTCTGATTTCAAGGTCATGATAGAACATAGTGCATTTAGAGTTCAGTACCAATAAATACGTAGGGAGAATAAATTGTTTAAGAAGGAAAATTATAATGGGAAAAAGACTCATTAAAATCCTAGCTACATTTAAAGCTGATCACAAAGAAAGAATAATACAAAAGTCTGGACAGAAAACATTTTTTAAAAAATCTACAAGGAAATATGAAGGAAGTATAATTGCTCTCCCTTTGAAGTAAAAATTACATGATTAAATGTAATTAGGAATTCTGTTACTATATAAGAACGGTTTGGGGGAGTAAACTGAAGGCATGGTTGGGAAACCACACAATCTACTTCACCCCCTCTTTAGGCTAGACACATGGGAGGAAGACAAACCATTGATTGACAACAAGCAGGCTTTCATGCTTTGGGAGTTGGTGGTTGTGTGCTAAACTCAGAACATTGTATATTTCCTTTCATGAGAGACAACTGCTGTGGTTCTTATACACAGAAAACTCACATGCCTGGAAGCAAGCCACCACTCCTTGTCCCTGCTCTATGAAGACTTCTGGATTTCCATACACCCTATATTTCTATGAGCTCATCTTCTCTCCCACTCTCAATGGGGGAGAAGATTGGGCTCACTTGTAAACTTGAAAATGCAGCTCTTTTCTAATAAGTTCAAATTTTATGACTTAAAAATCCTTATCAGTAAATAAAGGTCAACCATCTGGCAGCAATGTGTCTATTTGGCTCCACTTTGGTTTTCTACACTATGTTATAAAAATATTACAGTCTGGTATGATATTAGCAAAATGAAACATCTGGGCTTATACAAAATATAGGAATTGGCAAGGGGACTAATTTCACTTCTGAAAAATTGCCATGGCACAAAGGGACTGAGGACAACCCAACGGCTGATAATACAGTCCTGGATATTGCTGTAATTCAACTAGCAGCAGCATCCAAAACGTCTGCCTGGAAGGTGGAAAGGGCCTAACTACCCCAGGAGAGCACACTGATGGATTGCCCTGAGCCTTTGAGGCTATTTTAATTAGAGAGAAATTTTTTTTCCTACAATGGTCATACATTTGAAAATTATATGAGACTGCTTCAAGAAAAAAAAATACTGTAGGTATAGCAATAATAAGGCCAGGCAGCTTTTCAGTGGGTTTAGATGTTAGAGCATTTACTTTGAGAGTTAAAAATGTACAATTAAATATTGGCATTGCTTTTAAGTAGTAATAATTTTATTAAATTCCTTTTTCGTTGACCTCTTTTATCAGTTCAAGACAAATGGCATATTTATATTTTCCCTTCAAGCTCTCTGGGTACATTTTAACTCACAGTAATCTAAAAGTTATCGAGTCACTGACAAAAAGATTACATTGCATCCAGAGAGGACCATTGTGCAATTTCACTTGGAAGCTAATTTTTTTTTTAAGAAAAGAGAGAGGATCAAGTTTAAAGAAAATTTCTCACTTCACTCCTGGGCACTCAATTTTTGTAAAGATTCAGGCACTATTAATGGCTGGCGGTACTATCAGTGGGAAATTACAGTAGCAATTTTTCACAGGAGTTAAAAATTCCCTAAAATTTAAGAAATTTGGATGTTTAAAGCTGTAATGGCTAATTAGGGGAAACTAGAATGAAAAATGATCAATCAGAAATTGGAAGTATTGAAACAATGAAAATTCAAAGATTTTACAAAATAGTGCATAAACGGTAAGAGGGAACACATTTGTGACTTGTGGTGGCAGCATGGAATTTCTCTCTTGTTTCCCCTTGGTAAGTGGTGGTGGCCAAAATTAAATACCATAAGCCTCCTTCTTTGATTAAAATAACAAATTGTTGTCAGTTCCCATGTGACATCCCCTGAGCACCTTTCTTAAGGGACCACATAGAGAGAAGATTATTTAGGAGAAAGAGAACAAAGGGTGCCCTCTCTTGCCACAAGCCAGGGCACTTTTGGAGCCCACCTCAGAATAAAAAAAGAGGAAAGGTCCTAGCATTTCCAGTTTCCCTCAGAAGAACTCACAGCATGGAGAGGTTCCAGGGCCCAAGAGAGGATGGGCAACCTAGCATGAAGGGCAGGTCCCTGGGCTCCTCCAGTTTAGCTCTTCTCAGCTAATTACCACCATCTATACCAGGGGGATTTATCATTTGTTGTTATTCCTCAGACTGAATAATTTGCATACTAGTAGGTGTAGAGAATGACTGTGGGCTTCTGGAATGTACAGGTATGATTCCCGGGTTAGAAAGGGATCTGGGAACCAGCTCGGTTTTGACTTGCCTTGAGTAGTTCTATTTCTGGAGAATAAGCTTCACAAAAAACCTCATAACCCCTCCATCATTTTGTGATAAAAAAAAATGCAGCACATTTTGTTACCAAAGAAACAGATACGGTGAGTTCCATTTGCAGTGAGATTTCCCTGCCCTCATTAGAAAAGGCTGCACTTCTTTTTCTAATGTACTTTTCTTTCTTTCCTCAGCAGATTCTCAAGATAAAAGAAGATCCTGGAACCTAACTCCCAGTGGTTGAAGGTTATGGCATCCCCCACATGCCCAGTGCACTTGGAGACTCATAAGGAAATTACCCATGTTGCCCTTTCAGAGAATACACATGTCCAATCTTGACCTTCTTGCGCCTTTCTCCAGCTCCTGGCAGCTGTCTATGTTGCTGGCAGGTAAACTCAGGGCTCCGCCTCAGTGCCTGAGTCAGGAGAGGGCAGGCTTCAATGAAGAGCCCCTCTTCCACCCTCTTCTAATACTGAGGGTTAAATTGGAGATACATAATCTAATTGGGAACCGAGCCAGGGGTTTATGTCATAGCATTGAATGCTACCAAGAGCACACTCTTAAATAATACCTCTACACTTCACTTTTCTTTTTATTGATATCTAATTTTCATACCGTAAAATCCAGTTTGGGAATATGAAATTCAGTAGATTTTACATTGTACCATTGTCACCAATTCCAGAGCATTTTCATCACCCTGAAAGTAAAACCATACCCGTTAAGCCCATTCCCATTTATTACTTTCTTGCCATCAGAAAGTAATAAATGGGATCTACCATTTATCTTTACAGATTTTCCTCTTTTGAACATTGCATATAAGTGGAATCCTGCAATATAAGAGCCTTTTTACCTGGCTTCATTCACTTAGCATAACATTTTCAGAGTTCATTCAGCCTATAGCATGTGTCAGAATTTCCTTCCTTTTTAAGGCTGAATAATAGTCCATTGTATGTGTGTACCATATTCTTTTATCTATTCATCCACTAGGGAGAGTTGAGTGGTTTCCACTTTTGGCTATTAAAAATATCGCTGCTAGAAACATTATACAAATTTTTGTGTGGTTGTATGTTTTTAATTTTCTCTTGTGGGCTAAGGTAAGAGAGCTAGATCCTTTCATTTTTATCTTTTCTTTTCTTTTTTTTTTTTTTTTTTTTTTTTTTTTTTTTTTTTTTTTTTTTTTGAGAAGCAGATGTTCAGTGGAAAAAAATATGGATTTTTTAGGAGAGAGCATGCAAAACTGGGTACAATTTCCAGTTCTGTTATCTAATTTCTCAGCCTCAGTTTTAGATTTGAAATGCATATGAGTATACCTATTTCAAAAGGATAATGTGGTTTGGGTGAGATGTCAAGCCTTTTTGGAGCTAATATAAATTCCTGATGCTTTAGCCTTAATTTTAGTTTCTACCAGTTTAACTACTAAAAGTTCTAGCTTAACTTTGGCCCAAACATAGCAAAGAGATTAGCGGTCCTACCATTTGCTTTGTCATAAGAACTGTATACTCCCTCTGAGACCCTCTAAGTTGACCTTCATTTCTGAGGATAATTTGAGTTATTTTCTGAATTGAATCCCCTGGGGCTCACCATTGTGGGAATGAAGGCTAATCCTGACAGTGGTAAAGCCTCCATTTCTCAGGTACCAATGTCCCCCTGGAGCCAGCTCAGGATCAAGGGACATTCCCTAGGCCTGGACTATATAATATTCTTTTTTTACACTCCTCCTTCTTCTGGTGACATAGTAATGATTTGAGCAATGATTATAATTTGTGCTCCAAACTTTCATCAAGAGATAATAAAAGAAAGGAAAAATAAATGAATATGTATTTGGAAGACTTTTTGTGAAGAGGGAGGCTGAAACTATATTGAGTGCACTGCAAATATTGTTACATTTAATTCTCACAACAGTCCTATAAGATAGGGACCTTTTTTTATTTTTCCAGATGGGATGAGTTAAGAATAAGAGATGTCAATTAATTTGTTGAAGTTCACAAAGCTAATAAGTGGCAGATTGGTATCTGATCTTAGATAATTTTGATGTGAAGACTCTAATTCTTTCTACAAAACTGTGGACTCCAGAGCCATAAATAGCATCTTACTTTACAACTGTGCTATGTAAAATGTGATGTTTTCCTCAACTTTTTCTAGGTTATGCTGTGGTTAATGGGAAATCTCCAAATCTTAATGGCTTACAGAAACAAAATTTTATTCTTTGCCACATTAAATATGGGTATAGATCTATTCTTCATGTTTTCTTCATTTTGAGTTTGTGATGAAAGAGAAGCCCTATCTGGTATATGCCTTTCTTGTCACTAAATGTAAGGAATACTGGTAGAACCATGGGACAGCTTTGAAAGCTTCTGCTTTGTGTATAACGTATCACTTCTGCTCACAGTCCATTGGCAACAGCTAGCCACATGGTTAAGCCTTATCGCAGTGTTGTATGAAGAATATTCCTCTCACAGGGAGAGCCACTCTAGAGCAGTGACTGGTAGAAAATACAGTAAACATTTTGACTGTGTTTCCATGAAGTCTTCCACATGTGATTTCCATGTTACCATGCAAGTAGGAGAAATAGTAAGAATTTTGATATCATGCCTTCCTAGACTTCTTTCTTCATTGATGGCTCCTCTATCCCACTATCTCTGGTTGGTTCTTCCTCTTCCTCTAACTAGCCTCTAAACTTGAGTGTGTATCCTAGGATACTTTTTAGGCTCTCCTCTCTGTTTACACTCAAACTCCAGATGACCTCATCCTGCATGGCTTTAATTACCCTCAACTTGCTGATAACTGTCTAATTTATCTTTCAAGTCCTGACCTCTTTCCAGGCTCCAAGTGCTTTATGTTATCTCAACTTGGAATTCTATGTACAGCTCAAATGTAATACATCTAAAATGGAACTTCTGACTGCCATCCATCCCCTCTGTGGCTGGCAATCTTCCCTGTTGTAGTAAATGGTTCCATCCTCCACCCAGTTCCTCAAAGCAGAAATCTGGGGTCCCTCCCTTATTCTCACTTCCAAGTCAAATCCATCCAAATGGCATTTACACATGCTATTTTCATCTTTCAGATAGTTCCCCCAAATGTCCACATCCCTCAGCTGTAAATGCCAACACTAACTGAAATCACTATTACCACTCACCTTGATTACTGCAGTAGTCAACTAATTGGTTTTTGTACTCTTTTTCCTTTCTATCAAAAACTTTTTCTTCACAAACTATTTAGAATATATACATATGGTTTTATGTATTTTCCTCTGCTAAAAACCCTGGGAAGATTTAACATTATGTTCAGAATAGAACAACAGCAATCCATTTCATATCATGGGCTACAAGATCCTGTATGATCTGGCAATTGCCCACTATATGGGTTAAAAAGTTTCCCATAAATTTTGTTTGCTTGGAACCTCAGAATGTGACCTTATATGGAAATATCTTTGCAGATGTATGTGTTATGATGAAGTCATATTGGAAAAGCCTGGACCCTAAATCTAAGCGTGATAGAAGAAGAAACATAGATACATTAAGGAGATACATAGGGATGAAGGTCATATGAAGTTGGAGGCAGAGATTGGAATAATGCAGTTATAAGCCAAGGGACAGCAAGCAAGGATGGATGTCAACCAGGAGCAGCTAGGAGAAAGGCATGGAACGAATTCTCCCTCAAAAGCCTCTAGAAGGAAAATATTTTGCTGATATCTTGATATCAGTTTCTGGCCTCCTGAACTGTGAAGAAATATA
>PVKU01012863.1:0-33616 GCA_004027475.1 Anoura caudifer | reverse complement strand
GTGTATTAATTTTTTTTAAATCAGTGATTTCATTTGTAGTCACTATTCATTGAGGTACAATATTTTTGGGTTTGCAGGCTGGTGCTCAATCCATTGAGCCACACCAGCCAGGGAGAGCTACAGTATTTTTAAAGAAAAAGAGTCTGAGGCACAAATATAGTGAATATATACATGTGAATTATTCTGACATTTGACAAATACAACTTGTCAAGTATGAAACAGCTAATATGTTAGGAGCATAATTATAAATCTTTTAATTTTTATTGAATTTATTGGGGTAACATTAGTTAATAAAGTTATATATGTTTCAGGTGTACAGTTCTATAACACATCATCTGTGTACTGTGCTGTGTTCACCAGCTCAAGTCAAGTCTCCTTCCATCATCATTTATTCTCCCTTTACCCTCTTCTGCCTTCTCCACCCCTTTTCCCTCTAGTAATCATCATGCGGTTGTTTGTTCTATTAGTTTGGTTTTTTCTTAATCCCCTTTCCTTTTTCACCCAGCTCCCCAAGCCCCTCACCTCTGACAGCAGTCAGTCTATTCTCTATGAGTCTGTTTCTGCTTTGTTTGCTAGTTTATTTTGTTCATTAGATTCCACATTTAAGTGAAATCATATGGTACTTGTCTTCCTCTGACTGGCTTATTTCACTTGCCATAATGCTCTCCGGGTCCACCGTACTGATGCAAATGGCAAGATTTCCTTCTTTTTTACGGCTGAGTAGTATACCATTGTGTCAGTGTACCACAGTTCCCTCCGCCCCCAACTAAATCTTTAAAGATCATTTTTTATGATGTATACATTTTGTTGAATTGTCTTGATGCTTTCTCTGGATTTTTTCAGTTTACTTAAGGCAGTGGACATTCTATAATAAATCCAGTTAATTCTTTTTATTCATGATGGTTATGTTTTATAAAGCATGAGTACTGACTTTGCAAGTACTGAACCACTGCGTGCCTCTGGTCACGTTTTCATCAACCGATCAATATATAATCTGTTTTGTGTGTGCTTCTGTTTAAAGACACTTTATTTAATATATTGTGGATTCAATAACATTGCACTCATGGCCAGTGCAGTATAACTCATGCCTGAATGAAGCTTATGTAACATATTTTCATAAGATTCCTCACAGCTTTCTTGCACTTACTAAGACTAGACAACCTCCAGCACTGATGTGTATTTAAAAGGGGCACCTTTTAAATAGCAAGATCACCAACAAAAATGCAAAAATGTGGACATGTGACCCTGACGGACCAGGGGCAGGACAATGCCTGTTCCAGGTCACTTGGAAACTCGCACCAAAGGCAGCTCCAGCTTTGCCCCACCGTTCCTGTCCAAGTAACCACAGATGACCACAGGTATTGATTCGGGGGTTACAAATGAGTTTGAGTGAGCAGACAAATTTACAAATACAGGGTCTGTGAATAAGGAGGATTGACTAGTTTTCTATTTGCCTAAAAATATAATATGGGTCCCCAACGCTGGTATATTCTTTCTACAACTTTTATAACCTGTTTACAGAACTTTTAGCCTCAGGCAAAATCATGAAATGAGTACCTTTATTTTTCTCTTGGAACTCTCTTTTGCCTTTTCAGTGGTGCACATTAAAAAAAAAAAAAAACAGTTCAATCTGTGTTTGTTCTTAGGAGTTAATGAGAGTAAAATCTAAAATGTACGCTCTCATAGATAAAGATCATGCCTGCATTGTTTATATTAGTTTTCCAGAGCCTAACTTGGTGCTGGAAACATAATATATGCTCAGGAAATATTTAAACAAAATAAATGAACATGTGTCATTGGTAATATGCACATATTACTAGCAGAATAGTCTTTCAAAGATATTCATGTCTTAAATCTGAGAACCTGTGACTGTTACCTTATGTGACAAAGGAGATATAAGGCTATAGGTGGAATTAAGGTTGCTAATCAGATGATTTTAGGATGGAAAGATTACCTAGGATTATACAGATCAGCCCAATGAAGTCATAAGGGTCCTTAAAAGAAAAGGAGGCAGAAGAGGAAATTCAGAGGGTGAGGCAGCTGGGGAAGAAGGTCAGATTTCCACACTGTGAATGACTCACCTGCTGGCTTTGCAGTTGGAGGCGGGGCCATGAACCCAGGATGAGGGCAGCTTGTAGAAGCTGGAAAAGGCAGGCAAAGGGATTGGCCCTTGGAGCCTCCAAAAATGAATACATGCTGCTGACATCTTGATTGTAGCCCAGTGAGACCTGTGTCAGATTTTTGCTCTACAAAACTGTAAGATAATACATTTGTGGTTTTTAAGCCACTAAATTTTTGGTAATTTGGTATAGAACTATGCCATGGGAAATTTGTGACTTATAGTCACAAATTTGAAAAGCCATTGAGACACACAACAGTGAATATTTAGGTATCACTGTCAAGCATTCTGGTGAGGACTAGACCTGATATTTTGAGAGAAGCTCATTCCCAATCTTCAAATCTCACTATATAACGTGGATGCTATTCATAAAATTGATTGATTGATTTTGTAAATCCTTTGGAACGAATAGTCTATCTTCCTTTGTAGATAAAATAATTGATTTTTATGTCACTGTTTTTTCATTTTTGAAAGTGAGATAAGTTATTTCTTTATATGTTTATAAATTATGTACTAAGTAATACCTCTTTATTTCTAAAATTTTTATAATTGGGCTTTGCGATAAAATATGGTAAGATCAACTTCATGGTACTAAAAGGTAAAAAGAAAAAAAGAAATTGCCCTCTGAAACTTTAGAATCAATGTTCATGAAATAACCTAGCAAAGAAGTAATGAAAATTAATGTTGTTTTAAAAACTATTGAACATGGACAAAATCTTGATTGAATATTGTCAGCCAATATAATTTAATAGAGGTTTAGATAAAGAAGATTATGTTGTCATGAGAATGAAATAGGATGATAAGAAGTACTTATTTCTGCTGCCTAATGTGCTGCCCGAATAGAGTGCTCAGTAAGTGTGAAGCTACTGTTACTGTTGAGGATACCATTGTTACTATAATGTAAACATAGTAGGGCTATAACCTCCTCCTCCCTTGTTTTCTAGGCCAGTGAAAATGTTTCATTTAAAAAAACCATTAGTTTTTGTGAAACTCAAAACCATGTAAACATTAGCCATTAAAAGGTGCTTGCCAGTCTCTTGTGCTCCAAAGTGGACAGTTTAGAGATTTACCATCAGTCACTGTAGTGAGGGGTTGCATAAAAATCACCCTCAAGCCCTGGCTGGTGTGGCTCAGTAGACTTAGTGCAGGCCTGCAAACCAAAGGGTTGCCGGTTGGATTCCCAGTCAGGGCACATGCCTGGGTTGTGGGCCAGGTTCCCCAGTAGGGGATGCGTGAGAGGCAACTACACATCGATGTTTCTTTCCCTCTTTTTCTTCCTCTCTTCCCCTCTTTCTAAAAAGAAATAAATAAAAATCTTTAAAAAAATCACGCTCAAGTGTGGGTGGGAGCAGTTACTTTAGCAGTTCCCATCCTGCGGGTTCAGCTCCGTCAGCATCTTGTGGTGTGAGGAACGTTGCTGAGACATTTACTCAGAGAGTTCATTAGAGCGTTGCTGTTTATTTCATCCGTCCTTACAGAGGCGGCAGTGCTGGGTGCTGCCAGGAACTCACTCTCCTAGAAAGTCAGCATTTTTCAGGCATTGCTATAAAAATTAAAACAGAAATAAATACTTCCCTCTACCCAGCAAAACACCATTCTTTCTAATTTGGGGCAGTGATGAAGTGGTTCTGAAACCTTTGGAAATGTACATTTAGCAGACTATGGATTAAGTGGGCTATATATTAAAGCAAATGAAGGAGACATTAATCTGCTTCTAGTGTTTTCATAAATTTCACAGTCAATTTTCACAAGGTAAAATGAACACAAAATAAAAGGGAAAACTTAAGATACTGAAAGTCACCTCATGTGAATAATTAACCACAAGTCCACCTCTTGCCAACTTTTATTTCATCCTTGCTCTTCCTTGGCTTGCATAGCTAAAGTGAACTGTTTCGGACCACTTTTGGGTTGAACCTTCCTGAAGTTTGGAAAGCATGGAGACTGGTATTTCTTTTAGTTCCTGTTAACTGTTGTTGTCTACTGATGTGGAGAGTAAGTCACAGTGAATTTTGACCAAAGCCTGAAGATCATTATTGTACTCCTGTTTCTTATGAGAAAGAATCAGATGTGGTAAGCATTTCCAACATAAAGACCTCAAATGTTGCTTTATTTAACATCTCTTATGATAATTTTCTGCTGAAAAAGTCAACCCACCTCCAATTTTCTTTCCCACAAGTGGCAGGCTTCCCAATTTGTATCTGACTCGTAGAAATTGCTTTTTTTTAAAAAAATGGAATATTCTAAAGCACTCTAATTTTTATTTATCTAAAAAGTTCTGTTATTCCAGGACTGTGTGCTTGGCCTAGTAAAGGTCAGGCTGGCATTTTATGACTCAACTAGAGTACCTTGTATGATATTCAAAGTCTGATTTCCTAATTAGTGGTATCAGCAACACTTAGGAGCTTGTTAGAATTACAGAATGTGAGATCTCACCCCAGACTTACCTAAGCAGAGCCTCTGGGAATGCAGCCCTAGAACTGTGTTGTAACAGGCCTGCTATGTGGTGTCCTGCCCACCAAGCTTGAGAAGCACAGCTCTCCTCAAAGCGTGGTTCCAGGGCCGGCAGCATCAGGCTCCTCCAGAGGGGAGCTCGTTAGAAATGCAGACTCTCCAGCACAGCTCCAGGCCTACTGAGTCAGAATCCACATCTAACAGGAGCTCCAGGAAATTTACGTGCACATTAAAGTTTGAACAGCACTGTGCTGCAGGACTTAGTTTGTGTTTTCCATGTCAGTAAATAACAAGATGTGTCAAGTTATTCAATACAATTGGCATTAGAAACAGATCCTAATAATTTTAAATGGACAGTTATTTTAATGAAATATTCCTAAACATAACTCATCCAAAGGACGAACCAATATAACTCTGAATACAAAGTTCTCAAACCAGGATGTTATAAGTATCCATAATGAGTCCTACAAAAAGACAGTTACTGACATCTGGTCAGATGGCGGCATAGGTAAACACAGCTTACCTCCTTGCACAACCACATCATAATTACAACTAAATTATAGAACATCTATCACTCAGAACTGTCAGAAATTGAGTTGAATGGAAGTCTGACAAGTACATAATTAAAGAAATCACATCCATCCAGACAGGTAGGAGGGGCAGAGATGTGGAATGGGCTGGTCCTACATCCAGGTGTGGTGGATAAAAAGTCCCAGCCCTAAGCCAGCTCCCATCCCAGGGTTCCAGTGCCAGGAAGATAAGTCCCCATAACTTCTGGCTGCAAAAACCAGTGAGGATTGTGTTGATGGAAGAAACTTCTGGAGTCTCAAGCAGTTCCTCTTAAAGAACCCACACACGAACTTACTTAGACTCACTCCCTTGGAGCTCCCGCAGCAGGGTAAACCTGAAAGGTACCAGTGGCATACAGGAGGTAACAGAAGTGTCTGGCATCAAGGCGAGAGCTGAGAGACAGCTTTCTTCCAGCTAGAAAGGGGAGCAGAGCCACAGATCTGGAAGGCAGGAGCCATATCTGAGACTCCATCAACCTGACTAACACTGTTTGCCCCACCTTGGACACCCTCTGAAGCTCTGTCCCACCCAACTTACAGCTCTTAACAGTGAATTTTTTTGTACGAATGGCTGGTCTTGGCTCATGCTTCACAACTTCCTAAATGCTTTCAAATAAGCAATGTAGCTGGCCTTAGGGAGCCCTTAGTCTATGCGTCTCTCGCTAACTGGCCCTGGGCATGGCAATAGCAGCAGTCAGCCTAGATTTACAGCTTGGCTTCACCTGGGAACGTCCAAACCCAGCAGAGGTAGCAGCCATTGCAGTTTGCTCTATGGCTCATGGAGGGTGGCCCTGGGCAGAACACAGTTGGTCAGCCCCACCCAGGGAACCGCAGAGCCTGCACATGCAGTAAATAGCTACAGTACGTATAAGAGCATCACTACCATGTCCTTGAACAGCTGATCCTCCTCAGAGGGCAGAGGTTGGTGAGCAGTGGTCACAGCCAATCCTTGCAACTGACTAGCCTGGGTAAATCCCTCCATTGACCTGCCAACAGTGACCAAGGCTCAACTGTAAGAGAAAGGTGTACTTAGCCCATAAGAAGGGCATATCTCAAGTACTCAGCATGGGTGAAAAGGGAGTCTGTGCCACTGGACCCTACAGAATACATACATTAGGCCACGAGACCAAGACAGGGAGTCATAGCAGCTTTACCTAATACATAGAAACAAACACAGGGAGGCTGCCAAAATGAGGAGACAAAGAAACATAGCCCACATGAAAGAGCAGATCAAAATTCCAGAAAAAGAGCTAAATGAAATGGAGATATCAGCAATCTATCAAATGCTGATCAAAACACTGGTTATAAGGATGCTCAAGAAGTTAGTGAGAACCTCGACAGCATAAAAAAGACCCAATGAGAAATGAAGGATACACTAATTGAAATAAAGAACAATGTACAGGGAAACAACAGTAGAGTGAATGAAACTGAGAATCATATCAATGATTTGGAACATAAGGAAGCAAAAAATAACCAATTAAAACAAGAAGAAGAAAAAAGAATCCCCCCCCCCAAAAAAAAAAGGATAGTAAGAGCGGCCTCTGAGATAACTTCAAGCATTCCAACATTCACATCATACGGGTGCCAGAAGGAAAAGAGAAAGAGCAAGGTATTGGAAATTTATTTGAAAAAATAATGAAAGAAAACTTCCCTAATTTGGTGAAGGAAATAGACATGCCAAGTCTAGGAAGCACAGAGTCCCCAACAAGATGGGACATAAAGAGGCCCACTCCAAGACATACCATAATTACAGTGTCAAAGGTTAAAGATAAAGAGAGAATCCTAAAAACAGCAAGGGAAAAGTGGTCAGTTACCTACAGGGGAATTCCCATAAGACTGTCAGTTGATTTCTCAAAAGAAACTTTGCCGGCTATAAGGGATTGGCAAGAAATATTCAAAGTCATGAAAAGCAGGGACCTACACCCAAGATTGCTCTCCTCAGCAAAGCTATCATTTAGAATCAAAGGGCAAATAAAGAGCTTCCCAAACAAGGAAAAACCCAAGGAGTTTATCATCACCAAACCATTGTATGAAATGTTAAAGGGACTTATTTAGGAAAAAGAAGATCAAAACTATGAACAATAAAATGCCAATAAATACTTATCTGTCAACAATTGAATCTAAAAAGCAAACTAACAAGAAGAACAGAGACAATCATGGATAAGGATAGTGTTTTGATGGCTGCCAGATAGGACTGGGGTGTATGGGGATGGGTGAAGAGGTGAGGGGATTAAGAAGTACAAATAGGTATTTACAGAATAGCCATGGGGATGTAAAGTACAATATAGGAGATGGAGTAGCCAAAGAACTTACAGTGTGACCCATGGCCAAGAACAATGATGTGAGGAATGCCTGAGGGGGTGGGGGGTGCTGGGTGGAGTGGTTCAAGGGAGAAAAATGGAGATAGCTATAATAGCATAATCAGTAAAATTTAATTTAACCCCCCCAAAAGATAGCTACTATAATGAGTCCTTATAAAAAGATAGCTACTGGAGAAAGGTGGAGGAAGTCACATTGCAGACCTACTGTCTTCTTCATTCCTTTTTTTTGATAACAAGACTCTTTAAGTCTCCTCAAAATAAATGGGAACACATCCTTGAGGAAATGGGGAAAAAAATGTCTTCTCTCAATGAGTACATAGAACAGAGATTTATTTCTAGCAAATACTGCCAGCTCTGCTCTGTCACATATTGTCATTTGGGAAATCTGCCTCAGTCAAACACAAAGAGAAACTAATTCTTCTTCTTCTTCTTCTTTTTTTGTGGAATGTTGAGTCCTTAGGGAAGTACCCTTGTTTGAAATAACAAATGGACATAGAATTTGAATTTTTAAAGCTTGCACAGGTACATGGATACCTGGGAACAGATTCATTCCTTCTGCACCTGAGTATCAGAGGTTGGACAGGACTGTCTGCTCTAACAGCAGGGCAGCTGGCTACCGCCGCCGTGCTGGAGGAAGGAAGCGGAAGCACTCAGACCACCCTTGGCTTCCTACCTGCCACGTCTGACCGCTTTCACTTCTTGCCAAGCCTGAGAAATGGGCTCTTAGCATAGTAGCCTTTTCAGGTTTATCACAGAGATTTTAATCTCTCTAAGCCTGTGAAGTGGCTTTAACAACCATGATTGTCTAAATCTCATTCTGAGACGGAGCTCTTCTTTATTCCTTTGTTCCTGACACTCAAAGGGTCTCTACCAAATTCACTCTTCACCAACTACCTTACAACATTTTCATTAGGGTAAAAAGAGAACCTATAAATTGGTACTTTACTATTCCTATGGTTATTCTTAACAATCAATCAATTTTAATATCCACCGTGAAGCTCCAGAATAAGCCCTAGATAGGAAATGTGATGAATTGATCAATAAAGGTCAGAGGTACTAATCATATCAGACAATGCAGGGGTGGGGGTATCACCAAGCCAACCCTACTTTATACTGTATCCCTTATTTCATACACCTATCTACCCCAGTGACAATGCTAGTAACCCTCTTTGCTGCAGGCTACTATTCAGGATCATACGAGGTTTCTCTGGAAAAAGTCCAGCCATTGTTAATATCAGTTTGCTGACATTGATGTAACCTGACAGCCAAGGGGAGTGGACTGGAATGTGCATGCATAAAGAATGTCATCTCTACTGTAGGTGGGGACGGTAGGTGCCATTGAGTGAGCACTTGTACTGTGTGGCCATCGCATTCAAAATGACTGAGCAAGTAGAGCAATGAACCTGCATCAAATTTTGCATGAAGCTTGAATGTTCCTCTGTGGGAACTATTCGGATGATTCAGAAGGCTGCAGCTGTGGGCAACTGGTGATGGGCAGCTTCATCACGACAATGTACCCACCCATGCATCACGTCTGGTGCAGAGTTTTCTGGTGAAACATCAAATCACCCAGGTGGCTCGGTCCCTCTATAGCCCAGAATATGATGCCCTGTGACTTCTGGCTTTTCTCAAAACTAAAATCACCTTTGAAAGGGAAGAAATTTCAGACCGTTGATGAGATTCGGGAAAATACAATGGGGCAGCTGATGGCGAGTGGGGGAACTGTGTGAGGTCCCAAAGTGCCTACTTTGAAGGGGACTGAGGTGTCATTGTCATATGTGTAATGTTTCTTGTATTTTGTATCTTCTTCAATGAATGTCTCTCTTTTTCATACGACATGGCTGCATACCTTCTGGACAGACCTTGTATATCCGGTCAGCATGTAGTAAGCTCTGGGCACCTGTTTTATGCTGCTGGATGTATACAGTTGAATGAGACAGAGTTTGGACCCCAAAGTGATTGCAGCCTAGTGGGCCAAGGGGTCTGAGCGCAACTGGGAGCGTTGTGATGCAGTGCAGAGTACCCTAGCTGCCTCGGGGTGTTGGGGGCTTGTCAGGCAACACTTTAGTGAGGGTCACCCAAGGGTCAGGCAAGAGGAGGGGGATGGGGACTTTCTTGCAGAGGAGAAGCATATGCAAAGTTATGGCAGTGGAACAGGACAGAGGATGGTGCATTTGGGCAGCAACGAGAGGCTCCCAATGGGAGTGGATGGCACACTGGGAGAGCAGGGGGCGGGGGGGGGGTGCTGCGGACGACCACCTTCATGTTGAACTGTGTCCCCAGTCAGCTTCCCTAAGAAGAGACCGTAGGCTTTTGTGCTGTGAGATCCAGCTAAAATCTAGCCCTCCTTGATGCCTCTTCAGGGAACTGTTGGATCTACCAAGTAGCTATAAAATAACATAAGCATTAGGGGCTTAAATGAGGTCAGAGAAAAACAGAGTCAATACAAATGACTTATTTCATTCTTTCCTGTCAGAAACAAACTGTGTTAGACTGTGAGACTTGAGTGTGTCTAATATTGCTCTCAATTGTTTTTCCTCTGGATGTACTTCTTTATGGCGATGAGCAGACATGCTGAAGAAAAACATCAAATGAAGCAGGGAGAAAAGTTATGTCTGTTTATTATGGCCAGGTCTGGCTTCTGCAACATCTGAAAATTCATGAGAAAATGTGTACCTTTTAAAATTCATCTTATCATTTGACATTCATCACGAGAGGCTCTGATCTTAGTGGTAGAACAGAATTGGTCAGGAATGTTTACTTATTTTGCAAGTTGACCTTAAGCACCTCATTTAAATACTGTCTGTTTAAGTGGAGTTTATTGTGTCAAGCACAGATGCCATGTCCTGCATTGTCACTGAAATTGGGAAGGTTGTGTGTGCAAGTGTGCACCCATGTACACACCCCAGCGTGTTTGAAAAGTGCAAATAGAGCAAAGATGTCTTCCAAATGTTAATTAACTGTAATAAACATGAACAGTCTTATACTTACTGGTATTCAATTACAATTATAAAATGATTTAAAAGATAGGACTATAAACAAATGGCAAGAGGAAATGACCCAAGTTTCCGCTAATTTTCAGAGCGACTGATCGGGGTAGGCTTTTTTCTTCCCTCTCCTTGCCCCCCAATTCTGCCACAACATATTTTAACTAATTTCATGATAAAAGTTTTCACTGTTTTAAATATAAATTATACTTTGACATAAAATGGTTTTATTGAAATTAAATTTAGACACTCGTGGAATCTTCTGAAATATTTATTTAGTTCAAGTAGAATGTTACCATTATCAAAGAAGCCCTAGGCAATGTCAGTGAATGAATGTGTACGACCTAGAAGGTTTTATAAAGAATTCAACTGCTATGATGTGTGATGCATCATTTATATTTCCCTGCCACAGAAAGTTCCCAAAGTCGAAATCTTCTCTTTCAATTAATACTAACAGGTTGTGGGCCCTCTTTACGTAGGGCCGGCCACAGCGACCTCTCCCCAAAGTGATGGCCGGATGACGTGATGAATGGACCTCTGCTGATCCGTAGAAGAGCTGGGGAAATTGGTGACCAGAGCCCCCGAACATCCCTCTCTGATAGACACTGTGCATTTGCAGGGTTTACTTCTGATGGCAACACGAGACTGCCCGGGAGGAGTGATCTCGAATGGGGGCCCATGGGAAGCACTGGCATCAGGCTTCAGGGAGGGCAGGACCTTTTGGAGTTGCTGAAGTCAGGTTCTTAGAGGGGACCAGGGGACCTGACATTATTATTACTTTTTTAACTGTCACTATTCCCTTTTAAGGCTAAAGGCTATCAAAATAGTGTGGTAAATTATTTCATCTGAAGAGAAGTTATATTTTGCAAGTATCTCCTGTAAAAATAAATGGATAAGGAGAGAGGACCTTTCAGCAGTTCTGTCTCGGTCATGAATTAGTTAACGGGCACCCACAGCATCGTGGCCTCCTGGAAAGATCTCTGGGGTTTTTCATTAGTCTGAACACAGGTGAGGTGAAATGATCTGACTCATAAATAAGGGAAGATCTTAACATCAACTAAAAATACGACATTTTAAATGACTTTGTGATGGGGAGTTCATTTACCACTTTTGCTCCTTTGAACGTTGATTACTGACTTCTTAGGCATTTACATATCTGAAAGAGCAAAGGCATGATGCCCGCACATCTTTGGAAACTCACGTGGGAGCTAGCCAATTCATTCAACAGGCAATAGCAAGCATACTGATTTCAGTAGTAGCTGCCTTTCCTGTCCACCAGCCAGACACCACCAGAAACAGAACTGTAGTCCAACAGTTGGGCTTTACTATCTGTTACAACAAGGGAAAGGCACACAATGTTTGAGTATCCCAATTTTTATAGAGCAGGTGGAGGGACGGGGCAGAGCTGAAGCTGTAGTTGCTAAAGAAGCGGCGGTGGACATTTGGTCACTTTTGTGGTTTAGACGTCATTTTAGTCTTGGTAAGCGTTCAGACAGGATACCAGAGTGGCCTGATGTTTATGTCACTCCATCACAGTCACAGAGGGACCTTGTGGCATGTTGGTGTCCTGTGACACTGCTTTTGTTGAGTGGTTAGACACCAGCCTGGCTCCCAGCTAACAGCAGCCAGGGCTGCTTTTAACTCTCTCTCTCTGTCCTTCACCTCATGCCTTCTGTGCAGCAGCCAGCACTACCGATCGCACACAAATCACTCACTCTTCAAAACTGCCTTGCAAGGATAGGAGCTATCATCCTTCTCAATTTACACGCAAAACATCCACATCTTCCTCAAGTCTGGTAGCTTGGACTCCCAGTGAATAACTGAAGCTATTTCTTATAAAATATATAACTAGCTCAATAAGTAAACACATAAGGAGCAAGGAGAAGTTTCTGAGGAAGCAGACACACAAGTGGTTGAGGGAAACTGGAGGGCTCGTGGGGCATTTGGTATGTCATTTAAGTAGTGAGAGACATCTGGAAAGAGGTTTCCTGGGTAGGTGGGTCTGGGAGTCATTCCAGGTCCCTGTGAGGGGAGGCTGAGAGAAGTGAGAGGACAAGGAGCCACAGAGCTGGAGAGATAGCACAGGCGGAGACATGTGAAGGTCAGGGGCGGGAGGCTGGGTTGGGGTCTCACAGCAGGCCTCAGAAGGGTGTGCTTAATTCATCACTGAATGTTTTTGATGCAGGAAGATTATTCCGAGCTGGGAGTGATGCATGTATAAGGACGAATATTTACCAAGCTTTTAGCCTCAACTAAGCATTCATTCATTCAGCAAATACTTATTTAGTACTGTGCCTTAGGCAATGAGATATATGCAGGAGAATCAATCATAGATAAGACACTTTCCCTTTTTTAGAGGATATCACAATGACACATGGAAATGGGACTTCACAATCCAGCTTCTGTATTGGTACACATGTGACTGGAGATGCAGGGGCTCCAGGAGAAGGAACAACAAAACCCCGTGTGGGCGTGATGGAGGGCTCTAGGCAGTAGGTGACATTGGAGCCAGGAGTCAGGGTGGGGAGCGGTTTCCAGGCAGAGACTCCAGGGACGGTGCTGAGGACGGGGATGGTGAAAACTAATAAATGAACAGCGAGACCTGAGAATAGTTGTTACGTATGACAGAAGAATGCTGGTGAACATTGAGGTGTCACCCTCAGGAGAATTGTAGGGGAGGACATTTATATATTAATGGAAATGGAGCAGGGAGAGGCAGTGGCTACTGGGCCTCCTTTCCAAGGAGATGGGACTGGGCGTGCAGCAAAGAGGAAGGGAGCTTTGGAATGTGTACCGAGCGCACATCAGATACAGGGCACATAGGTTTGTTTTCATTGTTATGCGTTTCTTAGGACAGAATATATAGCAACTGTTACATACCCAAGAGCTGCAGTAAATATCTAAAAAAATAAGCCCTGCACCATAAAATACTAGTGTTACATCGATTCATAAATTCTGTCATTTCATGAATACAATTTCATGGTTGTAATCACAAGCATTATAAATATATAAATGAATAAATGAACAAATGAATATATGATAAGGGAGGGATGAGGGGAGGGGGGAAGAGGGAGAGGGAAATGGAGAGAGATTTTATGCTAGAGAAAACCTTGGATTTATGTAGTACAGGCTGTGTAATACTGTGCGCTGTGCTTCTACCTTGCCTTAATTCCCACTCTCTCAGCTGTGGACACTCAGGTTGCTTTCAACTCGAAGCCACCATGCTACAGAGAGCATGGCATACCTGTGTCTTATGCCCCTTATGCGAGAATTACTTTGGATGTCTCCCTGCAGACAGAACCGCTAGGTGATAGGGTATATACATGTTGATGGTTGGTCAGTGATTGTACTGCGCAATGCAGGGGTGCTCCCAAGAATAGCTATGCCAGTCTACACTCCTGCCGGCAATGCACACCAACCTATATCCCCACATTCCTGCCAACATGTGGTAGTGCCCAGCTGACATTTGCCAGTCTTTAAAGCACAAAGTGGTATTTATTATTGTTTTTTAAAATAATAGTGTTGAGCATCTGTGTGTATATATGTTTTTTTCCTCTCTTAATTTGCCAAATGTGTGGCCTTGGATGTCACATTCCCCTTCTAAGTTTCAGTTCTCTCATCTGTAAGATGTGGGAAAGGCAAGCCCCTTTCCCACGGACAGGCTATGAGGGGAGTTACTGCATGGAAAGGCACTCACGCCAGGTCTGCAAAGTAGTAAGCTCTCCAAGGCAGTTATCGCACTTGTTGTTATTCTTGGATTTCATTAAAAATACAATTTGGCAAGAGGCAAATTTGGAAAGCATTTAGGGCACTGGGTTATTAGACAATTGTGCATAATCAGAATCCAGTTTGGGGATGTCCTCCTGAGGTCACGGGAAGCCACCGTGAGAGGCGGTCTGGAAAACCGCACGGTGGGTAATGCCTGGACAGGGGAATTTCGGTAGAGGAAAGAGGCTAACAGTAGGAGAAAAAAGAATAACATATCTTGCTTTTCCCTTTTTTGTTTACATTTCTACATGTAAGTATTATAATACATAATTAAAAATTGCAAAATAGGGGAAGTTATATAAAAAATTCTTAAGTTTATCACTTTAAAAAGCTATTAAAACACTGATGTATCATGTTTATACTTTTCTTGTTATGTGTAACTTTGAATTAACTTATAAGTATGCTGATCACACAATTCTGTATTATACCTCAGTAATGAAGGGAACATGCTGATTTTTCAGTAGTCTGCAAAAATCACCATTTTAATTGATTCATAATATTCCATCAAGTGGTATGTGCCATGGTAAGTAATTACATTTTAGTGCTCTGAACTTGAAAATAATTCAGTATCTTTAAAAATCTGTAGTATAAATTACAAATTATCTTAATCAAATGGATTTAGATGTGCTAGCGTACCTTATTGTAAGTCAATGTGCTTAATAACGCCTTAGGTTCGTACAGCCCCACGGAGCGTAGACTCCTTTAGTAGCATTGCCTTCAAACTGCGCTGTGGTCTGGGCATTCTGGGTATCGGTACTGAGCCAGGGATGAAGGAACCCACCAAGGCTGTGCGTTTAAGAATATGCCTTAGACCTGACCTTCGGAAGAACCTGTTCAGGAGTCCCATCAGTGGTGCATTTTCTTAACACATCATTCATTGCTTCTTAAGTGAAACAACTCAAAATAAGTTTAACTGAGGGACTGAATTAAAATCTTCCAGTACAGGTGGGTGTTTGAAAAGCTGGATTAATCCTTCTTAAGATGCTCAATATGTGGTATCTTTATATAAGGCTCTGTCAAGATTTTTGTGAGCATTAAATGAATATGTGAAATTGCTTAGCACAGTGAATAGACATTAAAAATTTAAGATTTAATGGGAGAATTGCAGAGTACTTTATGTAAACAGTCATATTTTGAGTACTTCAGAGCTTATGACCATGGCATTATGGTAAAGAACTTATGATAAATGTACGATAACAGCATTCTCTGTGAGCACTCTGTCCTTGCCGTCAGAGGTAGCGTTAGGTTCCATATCCTGGAGACCCTGGGAAACCGCAGGAGCACGGGGTTTGCCCCTTCCCTGGGGTCCCTTAGTTCTGACCAGTATAATTGCTGAGCAAAACAAAATGGAGAATTGTAACTTTTGATATCATTAATTTCTAAGTAAATTATTTTGGAAACATAATGTGTAGCTAGTAAATGGTCCCCAGATTACATTTTTTCTGATATAGCTAAAGAATATAATTTACAAAACTGAAAATTTTATCAAACATAATTTTCATTACCACAGAATACACTACAGTAAATTTCATGCCTTTCAACAGGAAACTTTCAAAATATGTACGCAGATGGATGCCATAAAAGAAGGGCTCCTAGTTACACCGTGCATTTTTATTCATCACAGCAATCACCGCCTGCACTTACCCACTCACAGCAGTAAAGAGAAGAGCAAAGCGAATGCCCTCACTCACATCCCCCGCCATCGGCCCGCGGCCAATCCTGTGCCATCCATCTGCCCCATCGCCTTTCCCCTACTTCAGTATTTTGAAGCAAATCGCAAACGTCCTACTCTCTCATCCTCAACTATTTTAGTGTAAAGTCTCTGAAAAAGAAGAGCCTTTCTTAAAACGGCACCTAAAACATTTAACATTTATTTATATCGTCTAATATGGAATTTGTTTTCAAGTTTCCAACAGTTAGCTGGAAAATCTGTTTTATTATTCTCGGTCTATAAATAGAGAGAACTTTTCAAAGACCTCAGTCCAGTAAGAAAGGAAGGTGCGTGTTGAGGACTGTGTTGGCGCCTCGGCCATTCCCTGCTCACTCGCTCTGTGCAGTGTGGCCCCCTTCACTGTCTCTTCCTCAGCCGAGACGTGTGTCCCTGAGGACTCGCTGAAGGTGTGCGTGTTCTCTGTACACCTGTTCTTATTCCTAGACTCATGATTTTCCTGCCTGAGAGAACAAAGTCAGAATAGGTCACTGAACTGTCATTCTTTTACTCATAATTGTTACATTTGTGGTTTAAGAATTTGTGACTGTTCTGGAAGAATTCAGAAGGATGTTTGAATGTACAGAACAACGGACTCTATGTGGAATATTGAAATAAGATAAATATTATTTAAGTGCAAAGTAGGCCCCAATAACGTGTCACTGGAATTCTAGTAAAGATTGCCCTCAGATTCATTCATTTTAGTCTCGCTGTCTATGGACGGTTACAAGGCATTTAATCTGGCTCTTTAAGGAAAGGCTTATGGTTACTGTACATATTATAAATCTTGTGGTTCCTTAAAATTCAAGTAAGCAGAATTTTAATACCTATACAGCATAATTAAAACCACATGCAATGCTTTATAAGCTGATTTCAAGGATTCATACAGATATCTATAAAACATCATCTATGTTTAGATTTTTGAAATATTTTTCAAATGTTCGTTAACTAGCCTTAGTTGCATTGAAACAGAATAATATGGGTGTTTAGGAATTTCTTATTGCTGCATGGTGCAATAATTACATTATTGAAGTATAGTTTCCAAACTTTGTATTCAAACACAAACTAATTAGAAAAGAAATAAAGCTCTCCATTTAAGAAATTAAAAAAAAATTGTTTATGTAGCTTTTCTGGTAGGTAATTTCTGGATATTTTGTCTTGAAGTTAAAAATATTGTCAACTACTAAGTATTTGGCTTCCTAAGTGGGACTGTCACTTTGATGGAAGGACATTTAGAAGAGTTGCTATTTCTCTTTCAACTGTTTGGCTGGGAGACTGTGATATTAAGCCCAAATGATGCGATGTGGTCTGACTAATTAGCTGTCAGTGACAGAGCAGCATCTGTGAGGACTCGATGGCTGCGCCACTCAGCAGGTACCGCTGCGTGTCACTGAGGCCCATCGTGAGCCGGGGAGATGGTAACCTCCTTACTTACTTAGCTCATACTTCACACTTGGGAGTAATGATTTCTATCCCCAGTTTGTAGGTTAAGAAACTGAGGTTTGGGAAAACATCTCATTGGAGTTTCTCCAGCAATTAAGTGATAGATCCCCATCTATTAAGAACCACAATAAGTCTTTTTCAGGGTGAACTGGAGTCTCCAGGTCAAAGGTTTAGATGGACACCTTTAATTTCTCTTTTTGAAGGGAGGTTAAGGCATTATTATCTTTCACTTGTTAAAATAATGATGATTGGGGCTCGAAAAAATTTGTCTACAAAGATAAAAAGATATTTGAACATGGAATAAATGAGTTTGTGTTGTCTGTGTTGAGTAGAGGATGTATTTCCCAAATCTCAGGCATTCTGGCATTAAAAATGGAACACATGCACTAAAGCATTTATGTTTTCTCTACTCTTTGCTTCATTATCTATATCAAAATACCCATGGATGTGTGAGCCATTGACTGGTTCCTTTTGTTGTTTTGTTACATTTGGTAGTGTTTCAAAGGCAATGCAAGTAAGCGAGTGTTATTATTGATTCAAATAAAAACACTTTTGTGTCAGTTGCTCTCACCCAGTGTCTGCTGCATGCATTTTTATTCACTCTATGCCCCCAGAGGACAGATGAGTCAGTCTCTTTGGTGAAGAATAGGTTAAGAAAGTATGCACATTTTTTGCTCCTGATTACGCTATTACTAAATAAGTAGTGTCTCTTTTAAATTTCTATCATGAAGCTAATTCTGTGACCAAATTATAAAGAATATGAAGGTCAAACAACCCGAAATAATACTGCATTGTATTTTTGTCTATGCATTCTAAAAATATTTGGTAAAATTTAAACTTGACACCAACTTTAAATAGGATGCTTCAGAGGCCATTAATCTTTGTGCCTGCGCACACTCAGTGTTACATTCAGGTGCACCTCAGAAGCCGCATGGCCACTGTGCGCAACAAGCTCTGATCTAAGTGAACAGACGGTGTTCGCCAGTTAAATAAGGCATATGGCATTGTTCTATACAATGCATATTACAGTATACATTAATAGTATAGTATATTTAATGTATGTCAAATAATGAATGGCAGAGGCCTAAATGAGAGTTATTAACTCTAAAACTATAAGGAATAGTAAGGGCTAATCGAACTCTATCCACTCTTTTTAAACACTTCAGTTTTTCAAATTAAGTATAATAAAGTTGATATTTGATTTTATTGTGCTAGAGAGATTGGTTAATTTATTTAGTCTCTTTCTGAAACACATATTTAAGTTTCTACTTGGGAAAACTATTAGCAATTCATTTAATAAATAAATAGCATTTTTAAGCACTCTGAAGGCTAATCAGTATATTTGAAAAACTATAAAAACATTAATAGAATATAGAGGTAAGTGAGGAATAATTTACTTTAAATTTCATAATATCTCTAATAGAGAACTCAGTTTTCTTTCATCGTTGAACAATAGTTATTTTAATGGTAATGGTCATAAGGATGCCATTATTCTTTTTAATCTTAATGATAAAAAGGAAAGATGTTAATGGAGCTCTTTATGGCATAATGAGTGATAAATTATATGATATCTAAAATCCGAAGTTGAAAGTTACTTCTCATGGTGTTCTTAATGATCTATAAAAAAGGACAGAACTGGAAAATATAATTTTAATGAGATATTCTTCAAAATCTTCTCTTTTTGCTTTTGGACAGATAGGTGCAAATGTAAATCTTGTCTTCACTGCACTATTCTTTAAAGTGTTAAGGACTTATTCCTTTTCCACAGTTAGTATGATTATTTTCATTTAACTTTTTATGTTGAAATACAACACACATCCAGAAACATATAAAAGGCATATATCTATACAGCCCATCAAATTATCAAAATGTAAACTGACCTATGTAAATATTGCCCAGGCCAGGAATGCCCCAGATCTCAATCAGCTCCTTTTATGCCCTCTTCCTGGTCCTCCCTGCCTCCCTCTTCTCCCAAAGTAATCGCTGTCATGATTTCTATTGCCTGTTTGGGATTGTATGCTAAAGAAATCGGTACAATGTATACTGTTAACACCTGGCTTCTTTGGTTAACATGATACTTATGAAAGACATCCATGTTATTGTGTATATGTATCATTGACTCATTTTCATTGCTTTATAACATTTCATCATATGAATATATCCGAATTTATTTATCCATTCTATAGGTGGACATGTGGGGCTATTCTAAATAATAGTTCAAAAACAGTCGTATGTCAGTCTTGTGGGACACAGCGCCTGCTTTTTTATTGAGTACATTCTTAGAATGGAATTGCTGGCCCATAAAATAAATACATGTTTAACTTTAGTAGAATATATGAAATACTTTTTATGGAGAGTGTACTAATTTACACACTCAACAGCAGTGTATAAAAATTCTATTTGCTCCACATTCTTGACAG
The DNA here is from genome assembly GCA_004027475.1 of Anoura caudifer. Taxonomy (NCBI): domain Eukaryota; kingdom Metazoa; phylum Chordata; class Mammalia; order Chiroptera; family Phyllostomidae; genus Anoura; species Anoura caudifer. Next base: position 13,830 of record PVKU01012863.1, on the reverse strand, counting down.
CACTTGGTATTGTCAGTTTTTTAAAGTTTTTTGTTGTTGTTTTTTAAAATTTATTTTTTATTGTTGTTCATGTACAGTTGTCTCCATTTTCCTGCCAACACCTCCCCCTTCCACCCACCTCCTACCCTCAATCCTTCCCCCCGTTGGCTTTGTCCGTGGGTCCTTTATAATGTTCTTTGATGATCCTTCCCCCTTTTCCCCTGTTATCCCCTCCCCTCTGGTTACTGGTTCTTTATTTCAGTGTCTCTGGTTATATTTTGCTCGCTTGTTTGTTTTGTTTATTATGTTCACTTATAGGTGAGATCATATGGTACTTTAGCTTTTTATTGTTTCCCTCAATTTTAACTGTGCTGGTTGGTACTACAGTCTGTGGTTTTAATTTGCAGCCTCCACGACACATGAGATTGGACCCCATTTCATAGATTTGTTAGTCATTTAGATACTTCCTTTGTCCTTCTTTTTCTTATTGCTTTGTAATTCTCTATGTATTCTGTATAATAATATACTGAAAAATAGGTTCTCCCATTCCATGGAATCTGTTTTCATTATTTTAATAATATCTTTAAATGAACAGAAGTTCCTAACATGTAATTTATTCTGATTTCTCAACCTTCTCTCTTATGGATAGTGCCTTTTATGTCATACTTCAGAAATCCTTGCACTCCTCAAAGTTGTGAAGGTACTGAGCTATGCTGTCTTGTAGTGGCTTTACAATCTTGCCTCTCATTTTGAGGTCTACAATCTTACTGGAGTTTGTTTCTGCATATGATTTAAGGTAGCGATCCACCTTCCATTTTATTTATTTATATATTTTCCAGTGTGGACAGTCCATTCACCTAGCACCATGTATTTAAAAGAGGGGTTTTGCCCCTGCTCCGCACTGCAAACATTGTCAAAAATTCACTCTCTCTATGTGTTGAGTCTGTTTCTGGATTCTCTGTTAGGCTCTATTAGTCTCTTTGAGTAACTGGCAATGTGACATTTTCTATTTCTTTTTTTTAATATAATATTATAAGACTTGATAACCAACAAATAAACTCTTTCAACTTTGTTTTTCTTTAAGAGTGTTTTGGTGATTCCTGCCCCTTTGGATTTCTACTAACAATGTATGAGAGTTCTTGTTGCTCGACCTCCTTATCAGTATTTAGTGCTATAAGTGTTCTGGATTTTGGCTCTTGTAATATTTATATTCAAACCTTTATCCAGTAAATTTGCTGAAGTTAAAAAAGTTCTATGTGCAGAATTATGCAACCTATGAATAATACCAGTTTTATTTCTTCCTTTCCAATCTTTGTTGCCTATTGAATATTTTTCTTACCTTATTGCACTAATTAGATTACTCACTGTATGTTGAATGAGGGGGTCTTAGCATTTCCTCTTATAAGTGATGCTTACTGTAAGATTTTTATAGATATTCTTTACAGACTTAGAATTTCCCTTCTTGGCTAAAAGTTTTAATTATGTTTAGATATTGAATTAAATCAAATGGTCTTTCTGCATCTGTTTAGAAGACCATATTTTTTCAGTCTAATTACATTAAATGGATTTTAAATATTAAGTAATCTTTATACTATTTCTGGAATAAACTTGATTTAACTATGATTGATTATACTTTTCTATATTTCTTGAATAATTTTGCAACTTTTTCAAAGGGTTGTTGGAACTATGTTTACAAATTAGATTAGCTTTTATTTTCCTTACTGCAAGTGTTTTGTCAGATATTGATTTTAAAGTTTACTGGCCTCACTAAACAAGTTGGAAAACATTCTGTTTTGCTACTTTGTGAAAGTGCTTATTTATAAGATTTGGTATTTTGTCCATAAATATTTAAAAGAATTCACTAGGGAGGACACCAGGGCCTGGAATTTTCTGCATGGGAATGTTATTTTAATTATGGATTTAATTTCACCAATAGATATAGGCAACTTAGATTTTCTCATTTCTCATCTGTTTTGGAAAGTTGCCAGTAGGAATTTGTCCACCTAATTTTCAGTATTATTGGCATACAGTTATTCAGGATATCCTCTTACATCATTCTAATAAGTGTAGTATCATAATAAGATGCTTTTTTTCTATCCCTAATAGAGGTTATTCGTGTCCTCTTTTTTTTTCTTTTCTTTTATCAGTCTAGCTTAGGTATCACTAATTTTAATGATGCCTTTCAAAGACTTATTTTTATCATTTACTTCCTGTTTCATTCCTTGGTTAAATTTACTATACTTTTCCTCCTAATGTTTTAACATCCGTCCTTAGCTCATTCATCTGCCCTTTTCTCTTTGGTGTCCCTGTGCTCAACAGCGGTGACTTCTCCTCCGCCGGTGGTACTGACAGTTTGGGTTGTCTCTTACTTTTCCTTGGATACCATGCCTAGCAGACTTTTCAGAGAACTAGCTTTTGGTCTTGATTTTTTCTAATGTTTTTCTATTTTTAATTTCACTAGTTTGTGCTCTATTACCTATGATTTCTTTTCTTCTGCTTATTTTAACCTTGCTCTACATTCTCTATTTAACATGGATACAGATTATTTATTTAGATTTTGTTTTTCTAATGTATGCATTAAATGCTAGCAATGTTGATGTATTCCACAAGTTTTCATAAATTGTATTTTTATTTTCATTTAGATCAATTTTTAACATTTTCACTTGAGAGTTCTGCTTTAACTCGTGTTATTTCCAAATACTTGGGGACTTTCTAGCTATCTTTCTGTTACTGATTTCTGGCTTAATTTTGATTTAAGAGCAAACTTTGTCTGATTTATATTCTTTTAAATTTGTTAAGGTGCAGTTCAGAGCCCATAATGCATTCTGTCTTGGTGAATGTTTCATATGAGCTTGTATGGAACTGTTCTCAAGTGGATTATTCAAAATTGTCAGTAAGATCCTGTTGATTAATAGAGATATACAGGTCTTCTATATTTTTACTCTTTTTATATCTCCTTGATATATTGGTTACTCCAACTATAATAAAGGATTTGTGTGTTTTTCCTTGTGGTTCTGTTAGTATTTGCCTCTTTTATTTTGATTCTCTGTCATTAGGTGCGGGCATGTAGAGGATTGTTATGCCATCTTGGAAAATAGATTGCTTTGTCATGCAATGTTGTTTATTTATTTATTTATTTATTTATTTATTTATTTAAAAGAAGGGATTGCTTCTTTTTTTTTAACATTTTATTTATTTATCTTTAGAGGGGAAGGGAAGGAGAGAGGGAGAGAAATATCAATGTATGGTTGCCTCTCGTGTGTCCCTTGCTGGGAACTGGCCTGCAACCCAGGCATGTGCCCTGACTGGGAATCGAACCGTGATCCTTTGGTTCACAGGCCCCTGCTCAATCCACTGAGCTACACCAGTCAGGGCCAATGTTGTCTATTTATCTCTGATAATCTTCCTTGTTTTGCAGTCTTCTTTGCCTGAGATTAATATAATTATTCCAGCTTTCTTTAGGTTAGTGTTAGTGTTAAAGTAAAATACAAACTGGAAACCAAACTTGAAAATTCTTTGAGAAGACAAACCCATTTAAGCCATGTAAACAAATCTAGCTTATTTTATTAATGTCAGAGAAACTTGGTTTGTTTTTTATAAATGCCTCTGATAATCATAAAAGAAAGTTGTCATCCTTCTAAAAATGGTATAAGATAATCAGTCCCCTGCTTTTGAAAAACCCTGTTGTAATAACCAGTCACCATGAAGGTTAAACAACTTCATTTTCACTTTTTAAGCCACCTTGTAACGTCATGCCTTTGAGCTTTATATCATTTTGGCCAGAAAGCTCCCGGTTCTTGACTGTTCTATTCACAATAAACTCTTATGAATTACTGTTTTATTGTTCTGGTGGTTTTAATTTTACTATGTCTGGATTTTTGACACTCGCACGGTATATCTTTGTCCCTTTACTTTTTAATTTATCTTAGTCTTTATATTTAAAGTGGATTTCTTATAGATCGCATAAGTTGGGTCTGGTCATTCTTTGTACTCTGATGGTCTCTGTCTTTTAAATAGTGCATTTAGATCACTTACTTTTCTTTAGCTTATTCACTTTTAAAGTGATTATTGGTATAGTTGGATTGGTATCTACCATGTTCGGAATCTTCTATTTGGTGCATTTGTCTTTGTTTTTTGCTCTTCCATTTCGAGCCTTATCTGAGTTTAACTGAGAATTTTGTATGATCATTTATACTTTCAAAAAATTTTTGTGGCTGCCCTTGCCTAATCAAAGTTCCTCTTCAAATAACATTATACTACTTAATAAGTGCTGCAGGTACCTTATAACAGAGATAACACAGTACTCCCAGTTTCTCCCTTTCACTCTTTGTGACATCAATTTAATTTATTAATATGTTATAATCACCCAATACATTCTTACTATTATTTCTTTAAATAGTTACCTTGTAACTTAGAATATGAAAAGTAAATTAATTTATCTTACCTTCTTTTATTTCTTCTCACACACTCTTCCTTTCTGTATATAGAACCAAGTCTCTGACCTATATAATTTTCCTTATGTCAGAAGAACTTTAGAATATTTCTTGCAGAGTGGCTTTCTAGCAATAAATTCTGTCAGTTTTTGTCTGAGAAAGTTTTTATTTCTCCTTCACTTTTTAAGGATAATTTTTCTGGATATAGACTTCTAGGTTTATCTTCACCTTTTTCAATACTTCATATATTTCACTCCACTCATTCTCTACTTACATTTTTTTCTGTTGAGAAATGCAGTGGAATTTTTATCCTTGTTTCTCTATAGGTTAGCTCTGTCTTCTATCAAAATGTTCTCTTTATCTTTGGTTTTTCTGAAGTTTGAATATGTTCTGATTCAGTATAGTTTTCATTTTGATTTCTTGTCTGCTTGTTTTTCTGAAATTCTTGGATCTAGCTTGGTGTCTGTCATTAATTTGGGGAAGTCATTGTCCATTAGCACTTTAAATATTTCTTTTTGTTCCAGTCTCTCTTTCTTTACGCTCCGGTTATGCACATTTTGAAACATTTGTCGTTATCCTGCAGTTCTTGGGTATCCCCTTCTGCTTTTTTCTTTTCGCATTGTACTTTGGGAAGTTTGTCTTTTCTTATTTTCAACCTCACTGATTTCCTTTCTTGCTGTGTTGAATCTATTGATGTGCCCATCAAAGACATTCTTTGCTTCCGTCACAGTGCTTTGGACTTCTAGTGTTTCCCTGTGGTTCTTAGATTTTTCATCTCTGTTTACACTGCCCATCTATTCTTGCACGTTGTCCACTTTTCCCTTTAGAGCCCTTAGCATATTAATCACAGTTGTTTCAAATTCATGCTCATCATTCTAACATCTGTGAGATATGGGAGTCTGGTTCTAGTGATGGTTTTGCCTCTGCAGACTGTGTTTTTTCTTGTCTTTTGGCACACCTCACAATTCTTTTGTTGAAATCTAGACATGCTGTGTCTAGTAATGGGAAATGAGTTAAATATGTCTTTCATGTAAAGAGCTATATTAATATGGTTAGGGATCAGACTGCATTTAAGGTTTTCTATGGGTGCTGTAGGTGCTACAGGCTTCAGATTCACATAATACCCTTGCTTTAGCCTTTCCTTTTGACTTTAGCAACCTCTTCACAGACCGTCTGTGCTTTGCAATTCTTTCAGTCATTCTACGGAGTCTTGTTGGTGTGGTGGTATGGCGTGAGGGAATGAGCGCCTTCTATTACATTCCAGTTGAATGTCAGTGTCTTTAGTGAGGCTTTGTCTTGGAACTGTGACTTTCACTAGTATTTCCCTGGTGGCGTAGCTCCCCCTTTCTTTCCTCTGGCCCCTTACTTCTTTTCCTGACTTCTGAGTTTCCAGTTTATATCCTTGAAGACCTGACTCCTGTTGATATACTTTTTCTCTTATGGGCAGCAGGGAGACTAGGGGAACTGGAGTGGGAGGAATGTCCTTCCCTAAGTGGGATAAGGCTCTGGCAAAGTCTTTTTCCTTGGAGAGGAGGAAATTCTTCCTGATCTTCACAGAGGGCAAGGAAGGGTTCCTGGAGGTGGGGCCCTGTAAGATTCTGGTCCTTGGGAGTTTCTCCTCCTCATGCTTGTCCACACTCAGCCTCCATCAATTCATCAGAATTACCATAAAGCGTGCCTAGCCGTTTCTGGCACCAGTGGCTTCTGCTGTAGGTGGACAGATCTCCGCTCTGATCCTTGGGTAGTCTTGTATCGCTATACTCAATGGTGGTGGCGGGCCACATGCATTAGTTAGCTCAGGCTGTTATAAAAAACTACCATGGACTGGGTGGCTTAAACAACAGAGATTTATTTCTCATAGTTGTGGAGGTTGGGAGGTCCAAGATGAAGCTGCTGGCTGAGTTGGTTCCCGGAGAGGCCTTGCAGCCATTGGCTTGCAGACATTGGCCATCTTGCTCTGTTCTTACCTGGCAAGTGAGGGAGAGCTCTGGTGTCTTTCTCTTCCTATAAGGACGCTAAACACATTATGGGGGCCCCACCCTCATGCCTTCATCGAATCCTAATCACCTCTCAAAGGCTCTATCTCCAAATACATCATCCTAGTGGTTAGGGCTTTAAGATGCGAATTTTGGAGGGACACAATTTAGTCCATAGCACCATGTAACCTGTTTTTTGGCTAGTCTAACAAAAGTCAGTTATATACAGTAGAGTGATGATTTCCAAGGTCTTTAAATATACAGCTGATGACTTTTCTATTTACTATGGTGTGTGTGTGTGTGTGTGTGTGTGTGTGTGTGTATGTGTGTATGTGTATTAAAGACAATAAAATTCCTTTAAGAGCCCTTGCTGGTGTGGTTTGGTGGATTGATTCAGGGGTGGCCTGTGAACTGAGGGGTTGCTGGTTTGATTCTCAGGGCACATGCCCAGGTTGTGGGCCAGATCTTTGCTTGGGGGTATGAGAGAGGCAGCCAACTGATGTTTCTCTCTCACATTGATATTTCTTTCTCTTTCTCCCTCTCTTCCCCTCTCTCTGAAAATAAGTAAATAAACAATCTTAAAAAAAGTTCCTTTAAGGACAGTTTTTACTGTTGTTTTATTACTTTTTGTTGGGCATAGGACATTATCTATGAAAAAATTGTATAGCTCATGTGGGATCTAAACAGTTTTCTTTCTACAGAGTGTAACTGCATTTGCTTCTGCAGGCAGCAGGGAGCACCGGACCTCCCTGACTCTCTTAATATAATCTCACCGGTTGAGAAGATTGGACGTGGAATTTTAATCTGTGTGGGGCTGTCTGTCTCTGACCTAGCATTTGTCTTAAGTTGTAGACCCTCAAAGTTCTGACACAAAACCTGTGGAAGCTTACAGGGTATTCCATCCTTGAGGGATCTAGAGCTAAAATGTCATCCCTGACTGTGGAGGTTGTCGGGAGATCCGCTGAGGTTCTCAGTGTCCAGTCTGTACTTTCCCGGAACCCTTTAGTCACCTATGAAGAGAAAAGGGCCTCACAGGTAGGTTCCATTTTCAGGGGTTTTTATCTCCTAAACCTTGGACATTTAATATTCCATTGTCTCTTAGTGCTTTATTCCCTATTTTTCATTTTGGACAACCCTTCTAGCAGGAGGTTGTACAGAATTTAGTAGTCTGCCACTACCATAATATGATGAATTTTTTAGGTAAAAGTTATTTTCCATCTCAATAAAATTTTAGTCTTCCACAAAATTGTACATATATTATCCTAATATAAATTTAAGCTTAATGACCTGTCCATGTATCTTCCATAAAACAATTTACTGCTGTGTCTCAATGATAGTTATGGACTACAGTGAAGGTTGTATTTTACATGTGCTTTCTCTCTCTTGCCACCTGATCTTTCTGTCTTGAGGATTCAAACCCTCCTTTGGTGAAAGAGCCTAAGCAGTTTATTTTACAACTTTGTGTCTCCACAGATATGATGTAATGACTGACGCATGGGACCTCACTGAAATATTGTTAATAATTTTGTATCCCTTCAAATAAATATTTTAAAGATACTGAATATTTTCTGAGGGATGGTAGAAACTTATTTTATATTAATAAAATTCTAGGCTCATTTTGAAAAATTGAGATTTATTATATACAGAGAACAAAACAACTTTCTAATTTGATTTCTATACTCTCATTGCTGTTACTCTATTACAGTAAGTGAATTACATTCACATTCACAAGATAGAATCAACTTTTATAGATATTGATACAATGTCTTGTTTAACATATGTTTATAAGTTATTCTTATTTGGGTATATGTTAGAAAATTTTCCACTTTTCAGTAGTTCTTGTTTTTCTTTGCTTTTCCTTTGCACTTTTTTTGGAAACAATCTCTTGGGAAGCACCCTTGGTAAATATTTATAACTCACATCACAAAGATCTGATTTCCATTAGACAGCACGTTGGTATGATAAATTTAGTGTCTGAATGTCAGCTGACAGTGTCAAAATGAGTCGTACTTGGAAGTAGGTCATATGTAAGTCAACTACGTGAGCAATTCTCATAATAAGAGAGGTCGGGTTTTCATCTTTGCCTGTTTGTTGTGTTGAATTGCTGCCAGTGCTGCTGTTTAATTTGGTGGGAGCTTAACCAATTTTTGTGTAATTATAGCGTCTGCTCTATAAGCACCAGAGTCACTGGTCCGTGCCTCTGACTCACAGGGGTCCAGTATTTTGGACCCCTGGGAACTGCCCTGTGGGCAGTTCTCTTTATGTGTCTTGGCTTTCTTAGATGAGCTGCTCAATTATTCGAAAAAGAAATTAATGCTATCACACTTCTTCATAAGCTTTAGAATCATTGTGGAAATACTTAAGATCCTGTGAAAAACTTTAATCATGAACCCCATAAGTTATCAATACATTTCCAAACCATCTATGAACACCTCATGGAGTGTGAAAATCATCAGGTCTCAAAGAAAGGAAAAAATACAATTAAGGCTTTTTCACCATTATCACATAAGATATATTACCTTAATTTTAATTGTAGATATTTCATGTATTTGATGATGTAATGGCATATTTCTTTACATTCTGTATCTCTTAGGAGGTTATCATGTAGATGCAAAAGTCCTGTTGATGATTGAACATTTGCCTTTTATTTTCTTTCTACTGCAATAATTGTGAGAAGAATGTAAAGTTTACTGGAACAATCCTTTTGTCTGTACAAGTCACCTGGTGGAGCTGGGTCCCAGCTCAGCAGTGATTTAAGTTGCATTACTCTCAAGTGTGTCAGATATTTTAAATGCAAATTATGAGAAAAATGAAAAAAGCCTCAAATAAAATATCATCTCTAGGGTGAGTTGTTGGCTTTCATATTCTGTTAGAATGAGGCCTTTTGATGGCTAAGCTAAATTATGGACTTTGGAGGAAAAAAAAAGGCTGGAATTAAATCCCCACTCTGCCATGTTCTAGCTGTGTGGCTTTTGGCACATGACCTCTATAATTTTCATTACCCTCAGTTTTGAAGTGGGTAGGAAATGACTGCTTCATAGGGTTGAAGCAAGTATTAAAGCTACATAATACATCTCTGCTGTCTGATGCTGAGACATAGACTGGGCTTTGAAGACATTCAGATCAGTGGCACAAAATGGTGACTACTTACTTCTCTTCTTGCAAGTTAGCCCTCATGAACTCTTCCTCTAAAAATCTCTTCTCTCTCTGAAAAGGTTTTGAGATAGTACAGGAAGGGGGGGAAAGGGCACAGTTTATCCACAAATCAGAAGAATTTCTAAGCACAATTTTAGCGTGACGTGTGTTGGGAGTGCTGAGCCCAGCCCACCCACAGGTTTAGGGGCAGAGGTGCAGGATCTAGAAATCTGCACCCTCAACAGCGCCTCCAGTAATTCTGGCATACAAGGGAAGACATAAACATTCGCACAATGAAATTTTTGAGAGATATTTAAACTAGTGATTTTTTTTATGAATTGTGAGGGCATGAATAATCTTTATAGCATTGAGGAATGTCTTCTAGGCAAAGGACATATATTTGAAACCTGGTAGTGTGTATGGGATTTTTTATTTATAGGGTAATAGAACATAAATCATAAATCCTATGCCTCATTCACAAACATTCCGAAAAAATTCCCATTGAATATTTGATTTCACAGCAAAATCTTTGTTATCTTGTACAATTTATTGGAAAAAAACTTCAACACATGGAGCAAAATAGTACAAATATTATTGTTCAGTTAAGTATACAGGAATGGGCAAAAAGTAGGCTTACAGTTGTGAGTACACAAAACAGAGTTTATTCTTATATTATTTATTTGTGTTACAACGATAAACCTACTTTTGCCAACCCCTGTATTTAATTAACAGTAACGGTGCATATTTTCTCAATGACATTTATCTTAGAAAGTTTATTTCAGGCACCCAGAGCACTGCTAAATAATATTTTCATCTGCACACACTTTCTATGTCTATTTCATACTAATGATTATAAAATTAATACATGTTCATTAAAAAAATTTAGATATGGCCCTGGCTGGTATGGCTCAGTGGGTTGAATACTGGCCTATGAACCAAAAAGGTTATGGGTTTGCTTCCCAGTCAGGGCACATGCCTGGGTTGCAAGAAGCAACCAATCGATGTTTCTCTTGCACATTGATGTTTCTTTCGTTCTCCTGCTCCCTCCCTTCCCCTCTCTCTAAAAAAATAAATAAGTAATTCAATAAATAAAAATTAGATATGACTAAAACATGTTAAGAAACCCATGTCCCCTGCCTCACAATTTCCCTCAAACTTTGTAAGAAAAAACTGCTTAAAATTTTGACTGTGCCAAGATATTTTTATTACATATACAAACTAAGTATCTTATATTTCTTCTTTATGTTCTCAATACTCACATAACTCAGAATCAATCAGGAAAATGGGGAAGGCTGTGATTTGTACATCTCCCTGCTCCATACTTGCCTGGTGCCACCACCACTGTGTATCTTTCCTCCCAGTCCTTTAAGATGCTGGGATCATCACTGTGGCATCTCTACATCTAGGAAGTTACATTAATTTTGAAAAAGTAGGAGCTCTTTTGGAGCTAATTCATCATCCAGCTGTTCATTGAAAGGAATCATAATTAGGGATAGTATTAGCCTGCCAGTGGCTCCCAGGAAAATAGCATCAGAGCATAAGAGGGTCTGATTGGGACTGAATGTCTGTAGACCAGGTTCTCGACCCTGGATGCACGTTACCCTGATTTAGGGAGCCAGTAGACAGACAGACAGACACACACACACACACACACACACACACACACACACAGCGCCCAGGGTATGGAGTGTTAACCTGTGAGACAGGATGGACCTTTCTAGAAGGGTCTGGTTATGAGAGTCCAAACGTCTGTGGGATTAAGCAGTGTTCCCCTATTTGTGTTCTGGGAAATAACAACTGGAAATGGGGCCCTGACATGTGAAACCCCTTGGGCGACTGTCCTTGTTATGGGAGATGTAGCACACATGTATGCACATTCGCATCTGCTGTGCCCCGAGGGGTCCTGCCATTGAGAAGTCTGCTGAACTTTGTAATCAAACTCAAGAAGACCCCAAATGATGAGAATATAAGGGGAATACAACAGAAAGATAAGATGCAGGTGTATCAGATACGCTACTTTAGGAGCTGGAATCAGGAAGGGCCTACCTTAGGTGGCAATATTTTGACCAAGGCCTGAAATGACAGGATCAACTGGCTGAGCAAAGATCCTGAGGGAAGAACCCCTAGAGAGGAGTGAACAGCCCTAAGGATGGAGCTTGGCTTCTACACAGAGGTCCGGTGTGGCTCAAACATAAGGGAGGATTTTGCCAAAGACTATGTATGTTTGATAAGGAGTTTGGATTCTGTTTCAAGAAGTAGTGAGGGTGACATGGTTTAATTTACCTTTAAAAATCTTACTGAGCCTTGGCTGGTGTGGCTCCCTTGGTTGGTACTTCGTCCTATGGAAAAAAAGGTTGCAGGTTCTGTTCCCAGTCAGGGCACATGCGTGGATTGTGCATTCAGTCCCTAGTTGGGGTGGGTACGTTTCTCACAGTGATGTTTCTCTCCCTCTCTCTCATGTCCTCAGGTGAGGATAAAAAAATCTTACTGATTGCTCAAAGGAGGAGAGACTTGGGATGGGGAAGGGGATGGGGAGGGGAACAGAAGAATAAAACAATGAGAAAGAAGCCATTGAGGTAGTTCTGGTGAGATCATGCATTGTTGGTCACAACTGGGATGAAGAAAGATGCCCCTATTCTTGATATACTGTGGAGGTGCCATCACAGAACTGACTGTGGGGTGCGAGCCTGAGAATCGGGTGTATGGACGTATTGGTGGGGAGTGGGGGCAGGATGGAGGGGGGATCAAATCAAATTAATTTGACTGTGAAATACCCAACCTGTTTTTTTTATGTATTAGAAAATATTTTTGTAAATGCTGGTAAAGGGGTATTTGTGAAGTAGAAAGGAAAGTAGGCAAATGAAGAAACTCCCTGGATATTGGTATTTCTAATGCATTTGCCTCTGCCTGTGTAATCTACATGAAGTTGACCTTGTTTGTTGATCCAGTGTTGGTAAGATGTAAGAGAGCCTGAAAAAGGTAGTACCATCATCCCTTATTTTGTGTCTATAAATAAAAGAAGGAGCAGCAGGAGGAGGGGAAACAAATACAAATTTTTGAGAACAAGTTCTGCTTCATCCTAGCTTTTTCTGATATGAAGCCTTTCAGTGTATCATGTAGGAGAAAACAAAACTGGCTTCGACGTTAGGTGCTGTAGTATGCGGGTTTGGCAGGTGAGCTCTGTGTTAGGTAGATGCGTCCTTATATTGTGGAGGGAACATACCTCCTAATATTACTGTGTAGTAGTTCTTCCAAATGCCAGGTTTTTTGTTTGCTTATTTCCCCCTGTCTGACCTTTAATATCCCCACTGCAATTTGACTATGTTCATTTAGCATCATTCTCAAGGTATTTCTAGTTTTCAAATTCTAGAGTCTGTTCATCTAATCACAGGTCCTTCCAAATTGTTGCTTCCAGTTTCCCTTCACAGTTTTTAATGTGCTTCTCCAGCAGTGTGGTGAAGTTTAATGGCCTTTTACTAGAGTGTAGTTCTGACTTGAAGGTTGGGTGATACATTCGTTTATGGTAATGAGTGAGATGAGAAAGTGAATCAACAGACGTCATAACCTTACTTGTCCATCAGTGATGCGAACAGCTTTGCTGATCATGGTTTTTGACTGCTGGAAGATTTTCTCATTTGTAAGCATTGTGCTGGTCACTGTGTTTTAAGTTTAATCTGCGCTTTTATAGAAACACACTTTATTGAAGGTATCATAGTTAAAAGCTGGATTAATGGGGATGGTGGAATTTAAACTACTGTGAATATAAAGAAAAGTTTAGGCCACAGTAACTTCTGTGGATGGGAGACATTAGGGCATAACTGCTAATCTGGTTTTCTTGCAGAAGTTAGCCATTGTTACAGTAAAAGCAACTCAGGCATTGCTCGTCGCTCGTCGTCATTCAGGGCGACAAGGTGAAATGCATATACTTTGGGTACAATGATCTCCTTCTTTCCCTCCCTCCTAGGGTTTCTCAGGAAATGCAAACGCAGACAGTGTTGTGCACTACCGACTCCAGCCTTCTATCAAAGCCAGGTTCCTGCGCTTCATCCCTGTAGAGTGGAACCCCAAGGGCAGAATTGGAATGCGAATCGAGGTGTTTGGATGTGCATATAGTAAGTGATTGTTTATCTAACACACTGAAATAGACATCAAAGGAGATGATTTAAAAGCCGAACTCCATGCAGAAATTGACTTTATAGATATGTAAAGAGAGATAACATTGAATGGTTTTTGTGGAAAGCTTTTTGTGTGCCCATACATACCAATAGACAAATCAGAAATGAAAGCATTTTTAAAATGCTTCCATA
>PVKU01012862.1:0-32465 GCA_004027475.1 Anoura caudifer | reverse complement strand
TATCTGCGAGTTTGCTGTCTTTTTACTGTCCTATTTTTTATCTTCTTTTTCTTAGATAAGTCCCTTTAACATTTCATATAATAAGGGCTTGGTGATGATGAACTCCTTTAACTTGACCTTATCTGAGAAGCACTTTATCTTTCCTTTCATTCTAAATGAAAGCTGTGCTGGATAGAGCAATCTTGGATGGAGGTCCTTGACTTTCATGACTTGGAATACTTCTTTGCAGCCCCTTCTTGCCTGGAAGGTCTCTTTTGAGAAATCAGCTGACAGTCTGATGGGAACTCCTTTGTAGGTGACTGTCCCCTTATCCCTTGCTGCTTCTGGAATTCTCTCCTTCATTTTAATCTTGGCTAATGTAATTATGATGTGCCTTGGTGTGTTCCTCCTTGGGTCCAACTTCTTTGGGACTCTGAGCTTGCTGGACTTCCTGGTAGTCTATTTCCTTTGCCAGATTGGGGAAGTTCTCCTTTATTATTTGTTCAGATAAGTTTTCCACTTGTTGCTCCTCTTCTTCCATTCTGATACCCCTATTATTTGGATGTTGGGATGTTTAAAGATGTCCTGGAGGTTCCTAAGCCTCTCCTTATTTTTTTTGAATTCTTGTTTCTTCATTCTTTTCTGTTTGGTTTCTTTCTTCCTTCTGGCCCACTCCATTGATTTGAGTCCCAGTTTTCCTCCCATCACTATTGGTTCCCTGTGCATTTTCCTTCATTTCACTTATTGTAGCCTTCATTTGTTCATCTAATTCACAACCAAAATCAACCAATTCTGTGAGCATACTGATCACCAGCGCTTTGAACTGTGCATCTGATAGGTTGGCTATCTCTTAATCACTTAGATGTATTTGCTCTGGGGCTTTGATCTGTTCTTCCGCTTGGGCCATTTTTTGGGGGGAGGTCTGGTCGTACTTGTTGTGTATGAGGGGCAGAGCCTTAGGTGTTCACTAGGGTGGGGCAATCCAGTCACTGGTTGTGACACTGTATGTGGGAGCGAGGTCAGAGAGGGAACAATGGCGCTTGCTTCACTCTGTCTCAGATTTCAGTCCCTTCCGCTGCTTCCCACAAGCAAACTGGGCCCTTCTGGTGTTGAGTCCCAGATGGGTGGACTTGTGTACATTCTAGGACCCTGTGGGTCTCCCCAACGAACTCTCCTGTGAGGCTGGGAGTCTCTCCCAGCACTTCAACCCCCACAGTGTTTTGAGGCTTTATTTCCTGGTGCTGGAGCCCTGTGTTGCGCGGTTGTCTTGCTCCCCAGCTTCACCTCGTTTATCCGCGTGCGAATGTATGACCTGGTCAGCCAGCCATCTCGCCGCACCTTGGGTCTGCCAGCCACCACTTTTTCCTTCCACGACTCCTCTCTGCCAGACACCAACTCCACCCCTCTTACTGTTCTCGATGAATGGTTGTTGAACTTCAGTACAATTCAATTTTCTGTCAGTTCTGGTTGTTTTTTGTTTCTAATCTTTGTTGTCCTTAATTTTGGTTGTGCAAGGATGCACAGTGTGTCTACCTATGCCTCCATCTTGGCCGGAAGTCTATTTTATTCTTTTTAAAATATTTTATTTATTTCTATTTAGAGAGAGGGGAAGGGAGGGAGAAACAGGAAAAGGTCAATGTGTGGTTTCCTCTCATGCACCTCCTACTGGGGACCTTGGCCAGCAACCCAGGCATGTGCCCTGACTGGGAGTCAAACCGGTGACCCTTTGGTTCACAGGTTGGCATTCAATACACTGAGCCACACCAGCCAGGGCCCAGTAGTTATATTTTAAATGGATGGGCCTTAGAAGCCACTTTGATTAAAACCTATAGGGGTAGATCATAACTAATCTAACACCAGGGTTTGGAACAGGGTAAGTAAGAGGTTTTTAACTTAAGCATCATTTAGGAACACTTTGCCTCAGTGTTGAGCTACCTATTCTCAGCCTGTCTAAAAAGAATTTGAACTTAAAGTTTTCTACTCCTATGCCTGTATGTTTTCCTTGCCAAATAGAAATGCTTTGGTATGTACATAAATTTATTTTCTTTTCCCCAAAATATGAACTCCCTGAAGTCAGGAACCATGTTTTAGATTTATTCAACCCTCATGAACCCTGAGCCCACAAATGTCTCCAATAGTGCAAGTAACATCATGTGAAATCCCAAATAGAGATCAAAAGAGATGCTGCAATTTCACTTTTAACTGATATCCTCCTAATCTGTGTTTTGAAAAGGGTGTTTTCCTCCTTGACAAGGGTGGTTTTCTCACCCTTCCAGAGGGGCTCCATGCTCTTCATCATCATCTTCTTCATCGGAATCAGTTTCAGATGAGTCATCATCATCATCATCATCATTTTCACTAAAGCCCTGTTGAGGTGTCAGTTGAGAGGTCTTCTTCTTCTCCTGAGTCAGGGTAGGGTAGGCAAAGAAAGGCCCATATAATGAAAAATTTAGTGTACCTATACCCAGTTCCCTCCTAGGACTCTAACCAGTACCCTGCCACCTGGTACCACATTACTGGAGAGAAAGCAGCCATCCCCAGAAGGGCCTGGAGAACCATCTCCTGCTCCTACTCATTGCAAACTCAGTCCCCATTTCTATAACCATATTCTGTTTCTCTGCTTGACGTTTGACTATAAATTTTATCTGATATATATCTATTTTAACTATTACTAAGGAGATCCTAAAACCTCTGCATAAACTATCTGGTAGGTTCAACTATAAAATTTGGGCAATTTTGGAGAAAGGCAACTCTAAGTTGTTATTTTGGAAGGAAACAGGGAATGAAGTAAGATGAAGTAAGGAAGATGAACTTGAGGGAATCTTAATAGTCACAAAGATCACAAGGAGGAAATTTAATATTTAATTTGCAAGATTACCCAGCGTAAGAGTAAGCATCAAAAGAAGAAAGTCAAGGCTTCGGAGCAAGATGACAGCATAGGCAAACATGGCTCACTTTCTTGCACAACCACATCCAAATTACAACTAAAATATAGAACAACTATCACTCAGAACCATCAGAAATTGAGCTGAATGGAAGTCTGACAACTACTGAATTAAAGAAACCACACCCATCCAGACTGGTAGGAGGGGCAGAGATGTGGAAGAAGAGGTGGAAACATGGGACAGGCTGATCCTACACCTATGTTGTGCATAAAAACTCGGGAAAGATATCTCAGGAGCAAAGAGTACCAGCCCCAGTCCAGGGTTCCAGTGCCAGGAAGATAAGTCCCCAAAACTTCTGGCTACAAAACCCAGTAGGGATTGAGTCAGTGGAAGAAACTTCTGGAGTCTCAAAAGTTCCTATTAAAGAACCCACACAGACTCATTTCAGACTCACTACTTAATGAGCTCTGGCACCTGGGTAGAGGCTTGAAAGGTACCAGTGGCAAATGGGGAGGAAGTGAAGTGTCAGGCATCAAGGTAAAAGCTGGGGGACAGCTTTCTCCCAGACAGAAAGGTAAGCAAAGGCCATTGACCCTGTTTGGAAACCACCCCCCACAGAGACACAGAGCCACCAGTCTGGCACCATATTCAAGACTCCATCAATCTGGCTAACACTGTTTGCCCAGCCCTGGAGATCCCCAGACACTATGCCTCACCCAACTTATGTGCCCACCCAAGCTGCTTTTCCATATGAATGGCTGATCTTGGCTCATGCTTCACAATGTCTTAAATCCTCTCAAACAAGCAACAGCCAGTCTCAGTGAGCCTTCAGCCCCTGTACCTCTTGCTAAGTGTCCCCAGGCCCTGCAGTAGAAACAGGCAGCCTAGGTTTATAGCTTGGCTTTGTCTGGGAATCTCCAAGCCCACCACAAGTGGCAGCCATCTCAGATTGCTTTATAAGTCATGCACAGTGGCTCTGGGCAAAACACTGGTGGGGCTGGCCTTGGCCTGCACCACCTGGGCAATCTCAGAACCTGTGCACCAGTAGATAGCTATAGAACACATCAGAGCACCATCACCCTGCCCCTACACAGCTGATCCTCCATGGAGGGTGGAGGTTTGTGGTCAGTGGTCCCTGCTGGTACCTACAGCTGACTGGCCTGGGTAAATCCCTCCCATGGGTAAATCCCTCCCATTGACCTGCCAACAGTAATCAAGGCTCAACTATAAGAGGAAGGTACACCTCACACAGCCCACACAAAGGGTGCACCTTGAGTACCCAGCTTGGGTGATAGGGGAGGCTGTGCCACTGGACCCTACTGGACACCTACTACATTAGGCCACACTACCAAACAGAGAGTCATAGCAGCTCTACCTAACACACAGAAACAAACACAGGGAGGCTGCCAAAATGAGAAAAAGAAACATGGCCCAAATGAAAGAACAGATCAAAACTCCAGAAAAAGAACTAAATGAAATGAACCTGAGCTATTTATCAGATGCAAAGTTCAAAACACTGGTCATAAGGATGCTCAAGGAACTTAGTGACGACCTCAACAGCATAAAAAAGTCCCTGTCAGAAACAAAGGATACACTAATTGAGATAAAGAACAAATTACAGTGAAACAACAGTGGAGTGGATGAAGCTGAGAATCAAAACAATGATTTGTAACATAAAGAAGCAAAAACAACCAATCAGAACAACAAGAAGAAAAACAAATAAAAAAATGAGGATAATTACTGTAAACAGCCTCTGGGACAACTTCAAGTATTCAAACATTCACAGCATAGGGGTGCCAGAAGGAGAAGAGAAAGTCAAGAAATTGGAAATCTATTTGAAAAAATAATGAAAGAAAACTTCCCTATTTTGGAGAAGGAAATAGACATGCAAGTCAGGAAGCACAGAGTCCCAAACAAGATGGATGCAAAGAGGCCCACTCCAAGACACATCATAATTAAAATGCCAAAGGTTAAAGATAAACAGAGAATCCTAAAAGCAGCAAGAGAAAAGCAGTAGCCCCTGCAGAGGAGTTCCCATAAGCCTGTCTGTCAGCTGATTTCTCAAAAGAAACTGTGGGCTAGAAGGGATTGGCAAGAAATATCCCAAGTCTTGGAAAGCAGGGACCTACAGCCAAGATTGCTCTACCCAGCAAAGCTATCATTTAGAATCGAAGGGCAGAAAAAGAGCTTCCCAGACAAGAGAAAACTAAAGGAGTTCATCATCACCAAACCATTATTACATGAAATGTTAAAGGGACTTATATAAGAAAAAGATCAAAACTATGATCAATAAAATGGCAATAAATACATATGTACTAACAAAGAATCTAAAAAACATACTAAGCAAACAAGAGAGACAGAATCATGGATATGGTGAGCATTTTGATGGTTGTCTGATGGGAAAGGGGTGTGGGGGAATGGGTGAAGATGTGAGGGGATTAAGAAGTACAAACAGGGCCCTGGCTGGTGTAGCTCAGTGGGTTGAATGCTAGCTTGCAAACCAGAGGGTCGCTGGTTTGGTTCCCAGTCAGGGCACATGCCTAGGTTGCAGGCCAATTAATGTATCTCTCATACATTAATGTTTCTCTCTCTCTCCCTCCTTTCCCCTCTCTCTAAATAAATAAACAAACAAACAAACAAACAGTTTACAGAATCTCCATGGGGATGTAAATTACAGTATAGGAAATAGAGTAACCAGAGAACTTATGCACATGACCCATGGACATGAACGATGGTATGGGAATTGCCTGAGGAAGTGGGGGTGCTGGGTGAGAGGGGAAAGGGGGGAAAAGTTGGGACAACTGTAATAGCATAATAGATAAAATATAATTTTAAAAAAGAGTTCATAATTAACCCCGTCTGAATTTTTTTTTTTATCTTTTGACTCAAATTTATTACTTTTCTTGAAAAATCAAATAAAAATTTACAATGAAGCCACTATTCTTTTTCTTATAACAAAGATCTATTTTTCTTATTCATTGGTGTCTTGATTCCCCTCAGGCTTCAATGAACTTTAGTTTCTCTTAAAAAATTTTGCCAGTGTCAATTTTAATATATGAATTTTTTTTAAGAAATCTTTTTCTTAAATTGTTTTTTAGAGAGGAAGAGGGAGAGTGTGGGTGTGGTGGAGGGAGAGGGGAGTGGAGGGGGAGGGAGAGAGAGAGAATTTGCTGTTCCATTTATTTATGCAGTCATTGGTTCTTATATGTGCCCCACCCTGATTGGGGATCAAACCCGTAACCTTGGCGTATCAGGTCAACGCTATAATTGAGCTACTCAGTCAGGGCTCCCTGCCTGAATTCTGATCAGCAGTTCCAGGAATTATGAGTATTCTATTTCCATTTTCTTCAGTGGGTATCTAATCAATCCCTATTTCCCTTTCCTTCCCCTATAAGTTAAACGCAATGACTATACATTGTTTCTCAAGACAAGAGGCTCTTCTATTATTGGCATTACAACCTACCTTTCTGAGCTTCTGGTTCTCTATGCACCATTCCACCCTCTCAAGTCCACGAGCAGGGGTCTGATGGTACTTGGGGCTTGCAGGGGCAGTTGGGATGGGGTCCATGCCTTTGCCTCTGTAGCCTGGAACCTGTGGAATGCCCTCACTTAGGACCTGAAGGATGACCAATTGGCCCTCTTTAAAAGAAAGTTTGGAAGCTTGGTTTCCATATGCTATATGGCTTATACTGAGGTTAGTATACATTCTTGTATGAATAAACAGCTATTGCAACATAAAATTGTGACACATTATAAGACATCAAAACTGTTTTTGGTCACAGATTTATTATACGTAGCTAAAAATGTACTTTTTAAAGATTTTATTTATTTATTTTTAGAGAGAGGGAAAGGAAAGGAGAAAGAGAGGGAAAGAAACATTGATGTGTGAAAGAAACACAGATCAGTTGCCTCTTGCATGCCCCTACCTGGGGACCAGGCCTGCAACCTAGGCACATGCCCTAACTGGGAACTAAACTGGAGCCCTTTCAGTTTGCAGGCTGGTGCTCAATCCACTGAGCCACACCAGCCAAGGCTATAAAACTATATTTTAACTAATCTATAGCATGTGTGACAGATGACACACAGTTGCAGAATTTATTCAGTGACTAAGCCTTATTGGTATACAATTAATAAAAATCTCCTATTGTGTTCTTTCTTAATATAAAATCTGCCAAAATTATACTTGGTTACATGGGAAGCAATCTGGCAAAGGGAGCTTGTTTAGAATATTGATTGTCAATTTAAAGATTATTCAGCCCTGGCTGGTGTGACACAGTGGATTGAGCACCAGCCTGCCAACCAAAGGATGGTAGGTTCTATTCCCAGTCTAGGACACATGCCTGGGTTGCGGGCCAGGTCTCCAATAGGGGCTGCGTGAGAAGCAACCACACATTGATGTTTCTCTCCCTCTGTCCCTTCTCCTCTCTAAAAATAAAAATAAAACCTTAAAGAAAGTATTAAAAAAATGGATCCTTTCTGCAGACTCTGGGTGCACACGAAATTGGAAACATAAGTGAGCCTTGAATATTGACCACATTGTGATGATGATTAGAAAAACTTCGGCTGAATATATAAAATTAGGAAGTTAATTAAGAAAATTATTCACTTTCATCTGCTTCTTCAAAGTTATGCTTTGCAAATCCCTGACCTAAAGGCAGAGGACTTCAAAACATTTTTTAAAATTTATTGATTTGAGAGAGAGAAACATTGATTTGTTGTTCCACTTTTCTATGCATTCATTGGTTGATTCTTAGGTGTGCCCTACCGGGAACAGGATCCGCAACCTTGGTGTGTCAGAATGACACTCTAGCTGAGCTACCTGGCTAGGGCTAAAGGGGACTTTATATACCACAAATTCTTAAAAAATTATATTGTGGGTTAGATGTTGAAACAGCATACTAGTCACAAAGTGGTGCCACCTTAAAATGTTACCTCTTAGGCTGAAATCAGCCTATAACACTACAGCTTTCTGCATCGCTTCAAATATTCTTTTAAAACTCCTGTTCTTAACGGACAACTAAAATGTAACCATTGGATCATGTGATAAGGCTGAACACAATGGTTGTTAAAC
This sequence comes from Anoura caudifer, assembly GCA_004027475.1. NCBI lineage: Eukaryota > Metazoa > Chordata > Mammalia > Chiroptera > Phyllostomidae > Anoura > Anoura caudifer. Next base: position 24,530 of record PVKU01012862.1, on the reverse strand, counting down.
AGAGCACCTGCAACTTTCAGAGCTGTAGGCATCCTTCCGCCTTTGTCTCAGAAACAGGGTGATTCTCTAGGTTCATAGAATAACAATAAAGTGACACTTGGGTCTTAAGACTTCAAAATTAAAGTCTCTTTCGCAAAATATTGGCAGTGTCAAAAGTTGTTGACAATAAACAAATACCTAAAACCATAATTCCAAACTTGCTTTATTAAGAGAATTACTTGGAATGCTTGCTAAAAATATAAATTCCCAGGCTTTTACCTTCAAGACTCTGATTCCATAGTTCTGGATGGGAACTGGGAATCTGCATTTCAAAAAATGAAGTGCCCTCAATTGATTCTTATGATCAGTAAAATTTGTAAAACACTGGCCTATATTACATAAAATTCCTCATCAAAAAGTCAGCTGTAATAGTAGTTTATTCCTGAAGAAGAATCAAAATTTTAAGGCTCGTTCTTCCTGATTGTCCTTCAAGAGCTCAGAGATACCCAACCACTAGAGGTGAATATTCAAGAAATACTTACTACTGAACCGGTGTCATCTCTAATTACTAAAAAAAAATAAAAGTAGAAATTCCACAAGAAGCCACGAGTTATACCACACCTTATCTTCCTCTTCATACTCATCACTGCTGTTATCAGCCATAGTCTTGTTAGGAGGATGGGCAGAATGAGGAAGTCCTTTGGAGAAAAGTTTTCCCTTTAGGTTATTATTAAAATGATTTTTAAAGACAAATATTTTTAGTTTATAATATATTATCATCTAACCACTTTATGGAACACAGTTTATATGAACATCTACCTAAAGGATAGGAGACTAAACTCTAGTCATGGCTCTGTCGATTCAACATATATTTACTAATTACATTACCGTGCTTAAGTCATGGGGTTGGACATTATACTAACCAATTATTTGCTGTTACATAAACAGTATAAAATCTGCCCTTAGTTTGCACATTGGTAAAATGAGGTTAGTAATTAGTAAAGTGAAAAGACTGCTGGGTTTATAGTCAGAATACTGGGTCTGAAGAACAATTCTATCACTTGGACAAAATGACTTAACTTCTTTGAGTCTCAGTATTCCCATCTCTAAATGAGGTCAATAATACTTTTCACTCAAAACTGTTGTAAGGATCAAATGAAAAAACTTACATAAAAGAAACTTACCTAGCTCCTGTCATATTATAGTCACAAATATAAACCTGAATCAGTGCCCATAGAGCAATGAAAATATTCTGAACAATTAACCCAAAATACTCACAACTAGATGCAAAATGTTAACTGGCATGATTTCTAAATCGAATAAATACCAATTAAACACCATTTTCCAGTCTACTAAGTTGCCCAAAATAAAAATAAACTATCATGTCCATAGCTGGCAAGATTAAAAATATGGTGCAGTCAAAAACCTGGGTGTCTAGGTATTTTACCCACAAGACTAAAAGCATTGATTCAAACAGAAACTTGTACTCCAATATTCATAGTAGCATATTCATAAGAGCCAAAAGGTGTAAATAACCCAAGTGTCCAACAGGAGATGAATGGATAAACAAAATGTGGCTATAGAGACAATGGACTGTTATTCAGCCATAAAAATGGAAATTCTAATACATGCTACAGCATGGATGAACCTTGAAAACATTGTGTTAAGTGAAAAAGCCATACTACGAAAGGACAAATACTGTTTGACTGCACTACGATAGGCAAATTGGCTACAATAGGCAAATTCACGGAGACAAAGTAGGTAGGAAGAATAGAGGGATGGGGAGTTATTAATTAATGGGTATTTTTCATCTGTTCAGGATGATGAAAGAGTTCTCTGGAAACAGTAGAGATAGTTACACAATGGTATGAATTTATTTAATGCCATTGAATTATACACTTAGAAAGGGTTATCATTTTTAAAAAGATTTTTTAAAATTTGTTTTTAGAGACAATGGAATGGAGGATGAAAAAGGGGAACAAAAATGATGTGAGAAGAGAATCATCAATCAGCTGCCTCTGTATGTGTGCCATCCAGGACCAAACCTGCAACTTAGCCATGTGCCCTTACTGGGAATCAAACTGGTGACCTTTTGCATTGGGGGAGGACATCCAACTGAGCCACACCAATCAGGACTTAAATGATAAATTTTATATTAGGTGTATTTACCACAAAAAAAAACCAACAACAACCCTGAATGTCACCCTTGATTCCTAACTCAAGAGCCAAATCTAATTCATCAGCAAGTCTTAGTGATTTTTCGTCTTTCTATTCCCAGCTTCCTCACCCACCCAAGCCACTGTCACCTCAAATCAGCCATTGCAACATTTCTTCCACCTGGTTTCCTAGTTTCACTTTTTAATCCATTCCACACATAACAGCAGCACAGCCACTAAAGCTCTGCTTATTATGCCTTCTGCCTACCTCTGCCTACCTCTTGCTTGCCTCCTCTGATATCACTCCCTCCTACCATATGCTGGTCTCTTTCAAGTCTTCCCACTAACTTAAGTTCTTCCTAGCATCAGGGACTTTTCACATTTCACTTGCTATTTGGTTTTTCTGGCCTACTTTTCCTCAATGTCTGGATCCTTCCCATCTTTCAGTCTCAATAGCGCCTTAGGTCATCCCTGGCTACTCTAAGCAGGATTGAGCTCTGTCCTTGGAACCAAGTTTGCTGGTTGGATTCCCAGTCAGGACACATGCCTGGGTTGCAGGCCAGGTCACCAATTGGGGTTGAAGGAGAGGCAACCAATGGATCGTTTCTCTCCCTCTTTCTCCCTCCCTTCCCCTCTCTCTAAAAAATAAATAAAATTGGAAAAAAAACAAACCCAGTAGATCCCACTGGTCACCATCATTCTCCATAACATCAAACTTGTTGCCTCTATCAGTGCATTTTACATTTGTTTATTCATTTGTCATCTGTCTCCCATAACGACAAGCATCAGGAGGGCAGGATCAATGTGCAGTGATAAGCATAAGGCTGACACATAGTATGCGTTCAAAAAATGCACTGTTGAATAAATGATGCTGTCAAGTCCTCTTAACATATTCCACTGAGATTTTTATTGGGATTGTAGGTTAAGGGCAGGTTATTGAAGCATTTTCAAAAGTGAGAAAAAACATTTTAACACATTTTAAAAAATGACACTCCCCCTCCCCAGTAGATTGTGAGCAGAACAGTATCATGAAGTAAATGGTGATTGGGAACACCAATCAGGTAGGAAGAACCCTGAAACTTGGGTGGCTGTCTTTTCTTCCCCCTAACAAGGTAGGAAACAGAAACAATGGCAAGTGAGGTAACGACTCTGAAAGCAAACAATTACTATTACAAAATAGGAATTTCATGGAAACAATCATGAATCCCTCCTGCTTTGTTCTAGAAGAAGAAGAACCATTTTTCTTCTTTCCTCTTAATTCCTCTTTTACCTCTGTATCTTGAGGATGGAGTAAAAATACTTGCAACCTCTTCGGAGTCGTTAATCTCTAGACGCTCATCATATGTCTGATTCTCAACAATCTTGGTCTAAGCAAAAGGAGACATGATTACATAGCTCATGTTATGAGACATTAAGCACTCCGTGGAGAGGTGCGATTCCAAACCAACACTGGTCCTCCTCCTTACCCAATGCATCATTTTTACATGAAACTTTCACCCCCATTCAAGCTTTCCTTAAGGAGTCTTGGTTCTAGGTCAAGCAGTTAAGTCAATCTACTGTAGCCCTTATATAGGAACTGCTGACAGGCTGGCTGAGGAAGGAGGGAATCCTGGAGGGAAACAGCTAATTTCTGCACCGGCTCCCCAGAGCTGTTAAGATACACCCACAGTGGGTGGCATAACGCTGTTCATCTGCAGACGGCGACTCTCTCCTCAGGTTATGCCAGTTTTCCCAAAGCTGTCGAGGTTTCTCCGGGAAGGCTGTACAGGCTCTAGAAAGAGTTCTGTCTCTGGAGTCACCTCGTTTGCCGGAAAACAGGGGAAACTCCAGTCTCCCGGTCCCATCCAATAACCTGAAAGCATCACTCTCATGCCCACCCCACCCCCTTGTCTTGCAGGTCAGATCCCGAAGAAAAAGAAGCGGGTGGTGGCGTAAAGAAAGGAAAGAAGGAACAGTTGTCATGGAGATGAGAAAAGCTGGGGGGCGACTGGAAGAAGGGAAGGGGAGTCATCTTAATTTCCTCTTGGAAGGGAAAAAGGCAGTTTTCTTTCTGCTAGTATGAGTACAAATTACCTGTAACCCCTCTGAATCCGTCTCCTCTACAAGGAAAGAACCCCGGCCTACGGCTGGGGTCTCACTCGGATCTCTGGCCCGGCTACTTCAGGGATTGATTCTACCTGGAGCAACCCGCCTGTTAGTTAGTCGCTAGGTAGAAATAAATAAATAAATAAATCTTAAAATCGCGGGACTTGCTTCCACTCTCGCGAGACCTTCTCCACTCTCGTGTCACTTTTCTTCCAGCAAACGATCCAGGATCTAGAGCGACTCGGAAAAAGCCTCTCTGGGCGATCAAGTCCCCTGTTTATCTATGGTTTCAGTATTGCGTTTAATGCGTTTGTGGCGGCATCCAGCGGCGACGGATGGCAAAGCTGGGTGATGAATTTAGGTTCATGTAGCTAGTTAGCTCTTCAATCTGGAAATACTTGTGCACGTTCCTCCCTAAGGAGAACTACCGTTGGTCATGCAGTACCTCTAAATCAGTCTAATCAGAATTTAAGCAAAATCTCTAAGGAGTAGTCCCACAGCTTTTTTTTTTTTTTTTTTTTAGCATTTATATTGCGTTATAGTACTTCCCCTGCACGGTATTCAATGCATGGGACATACTTAGACTAACACATTATTTGTTATTTATCTGAGGTTTCAGTTTAATCAGGTGCCTGTATTTTTATTTGCTAAAGAAGACTGAGGGGTTTTTTAATATATTTTATTGATTATGCTTATTACAGTTATCCCATTTCTCCCCCATCATTTCCCTCCACCCTGAACACCCACTCCGACCCACATTCCCCTCCTTTAGTTCATGTCCATGTGTCATAAGTTCTTTAGCTTCTACTTTTCCCACACTATTCTTGCCCTCCCCCTGTCTATTTTCTACCTACCGTCTATGCTACTTATTCCCTGTACCTTTTCCCCCTCTCTCCTCCTCCCACTCCCCTGTTGCTAACCTTCCATGTGATCTCCATTTCTGTGGTTCTGCTCCTGTTCTGTTTGCTTAGTTTGCTTTTGTTTTTGTTTTAGGTGTGGTTGTTAATAATTGTGAGTTTGCTGTCATTTTACTGTACATGTTTTTTATCTTTTTCTTAGATAAGTCCTTGTTAATTTCATATAATAAGGGCTTCGTGATGATGAACTCCTTTAACTTGACCTTATCTGAGAAGCACTTTATCTTTCCTTCCATTCTAAATGAAAGCTGTGCTGGATAGAGCAATCTTGGATGGAGGTCCTTGACTTTCATGACTTGGAATACTTCTTTCCAGCCTCTTCTTGCCTGTAAGGTCTGAGAAATCAGCTGACAGTTTGATGGGAACTCCTTTGTAGGTGACTGTCCCCTTATCCCTTGCTGCTTCTGGAATTCTCTCCTTCATTTTAATCTTGGCTAATGTAATTATGATGAGCCTTGGTGTGTTCCTCCTTGGGCCCAACTTGTTTGGGACTCTCTGAGCTTCCTGGACTTCCTGGTTGTCTATTTCCTTTGCCAGATTGGGGAAGCTCTCCTTTATTATTTGTTCAAATAAGTTTTCCACTTGTTGCTCCTCTTCTTCCATTCTGGTACCCCTATTATTTGGATGTTGGGACATTTAAAGATGTCCTGGAGGTTCCTAAGCCTCTCCTTATTTTTTTTAAATTCTTGTTTCTTCATTCTTTTCTGTTTGGTTTCTTTCTTCCTTCTGGTCCACTCCATTGATTTGAGTCCCAGTTTTCTTCCTATCACTATTGGTTCCCTGTGCATTTTCCTTTCATTCCACTTATTGTAGCCTTCATTTGTTCATCTAATTTGCGACCAAAATCAACCAATTCTGTGAGCATCCTGATCACCAGTGCTTTGAACTGTGCATCTGATAGGTTGGCTGTCTATTCATGGCTTAGATGAATTGGCTCTGGGGCTTTGATCTTTTCTCCAGTTTGAGCCTTTTTTTTTTTTTTTGGTCTGGTTGCACCTGGTATATAGTGAGGGGCGGAGCTTTAGGTGTTCCCCAGGGTGGGGCAGTCGGAGAGGGAACAATGGCGTTTGTTCTGCTCTCTCTCAGATTCTAGTCCCTTACGCTGCTTCCCCTTCGCCTGGATTATCTGAACGCGAATGCGGGACCGCCTAGTCAGTCAGCCGCCTTGCTCAGCCTCACTAGGTATGCCCATTGCCACCCTGTGCCCGGGGTCCACTAGCCACCATCTGTGCACCTGGGGTCTGCCAGCCACTGTCTGCGCACCCAGTCCACCAACCTCCACTTTTTCCTGCCGATACTCCACCCCTCTTGCCGATCTGGATGAATGGTTGTCGGACTTCTGTATAGTTCAATTTTCTATCAGTTCTGGATGTTTTCTTGTTTCTAAATCTTTGTTATCCTTAATTTTGGTTGTGCGAGGAGGCACAGTGTGTCCACCTATGCCTCCAACTTGGCCAGAATTCCAAGAGTGAGGTTCTTTAGGGCAGGGTCTGTGTCTCATCAGTTTTTAAGATCTTCAGGCCCTGGCTGGTGTAACTCAGTGGATTGAGTGCGTGTTACGAACCAAAGAGTTGCCACTTCAATTCCTAGTCAGGAAACATGCCTGGGTTGTGGGCCAGGTCTCCAGTACTGGGGCATATGTGAGTCAAACACACATTGATAGTTCTCTCCCTCTCTTTCTCCTTCTCTTCCCCTGTCTCTAAAAATAAATAAATAAAATCTTTTAAAAAATAAAATAAATCTTATGTACATTAAAAAAAGATCATAGCATCAGTGCATTGCATAAATTACATGCTTAAAAAATACTCATTAGGTGGATGAATGATGGAATAAGTGAATGAAGATGTAAGGAACAAATATATTTTTTAAAACTACAGACATAGTTACTTTCGGAAGTCAGAGAGAAGGAGAGAAACAAAGAAAATAGTATTGGAAATTTGACCCTGAAAACCTTCCGGAGGAAAGCGGCAAAGTGTCTTTAAAGAGGAGGATGAGAAATGCATCTTCTGGATGAAAATGGAACTGCAAACATTTAAATTTTTTTTTGTCACCCCCCACTGGTGTGGCTCAGTGGATTGAGCTTGTGACCAAGGGGTCATCGGTTCAATTCCCAGTCAGGGCACATGACTGGGTTGCGGGCCAGGTTCCCCAGTGCGGGGCCTGCGAGAGGCAACCAAACATTGATGTTTCTCTCCCTCTCTTTCTCCTTCCCTCCCTCTCTGTCTAAAAATAAATAAATAAAATCTTTAAAAAATGAAATAATTTTTTTGCCGTCTGTTATTGCTAATAATAATGAATATGTATTACCCTGACTGGTGTGGTTCTGTTGGGTGGGCATCTTTCCTCAAAGGGAAAGGTTGGTTGGAATCCTAGTAAGGGTGTATGCCTGAGTTGTGGGTTCTGTCACTGGTTTTAGGAGAGGCAACAGATCACATCAACGTTTCTCTCCCTTCCTTTCTCCCTCCCTCCCCCATCTCTAAAAATAAATAAAATTAACAAAAATAATGAATATGTATTGTTGAGCACTTTCTATAAGGAGCACTTATATTACATAATCTTATTTATTAATATATTATCTACTTCACAACTTGATGAGACTGATGTTGCTGCCAATTTACAGATTAGGTAATTGAGGCTTAGGAGAATTAAAGGAACTTGCCTAAAGTCACTCAGTTAGTAAGTGCTGAAAATGGAAGTCAAACACAGATCAGTCTAATTCCCAACTATATGCTTTTACTCATTATGACATACTGCCTCTAAGGTACTTACAAAGCAGGCTTGCAGGGGTATTAAGTACCTCTTATACAATTTAATTCAGTTAATGTCATATTTCCAATGAATCCGTATCAATTGGCCTTTGCAATCTTTTGGTCCACATTGAAGGCCCTGGAAGCCTTCGAAATAAAACAATAATTTCAGGCATATTTTTACTTTTTTTTTTTTAATTAAGAACTTGTTTGTCCTCTTTAAAAATGTGTGCTTTTAGCCCTGGCTGGTGTAGCTCAGTGGATTGAGCACAGGCCTGTGAACCAAAGGGTCGAGGTTCGATTTCCAGTGAGGGCACATACCTGGGTTGCAGGCCAGTTTCCAGCAGGGGACGCATGAGAGGCAACCACACATTGATATTTCTCTCCCTCTCTCCTTCCCTACCCCTCTAAAGATAAAATAAATAAAATCTTTTTAAAATGTGTACTTTTATAACAAAAGTAAATAATGCGGCTTGACATATGAGTGTACCCTTTCAGACACGCAGCCTTTTACAATATGGAAGCTTTGTAATGATTCCACTAGAGAGCCACTGGAGATTCGAAATGAGTAAGAGTGAGAATTCTATACTGCAGTGCTTAAGAGTACAGATTCTGAAGTTGAACAGCCTTTGTTCCAATCCTAGCTTTGCTACTCTCTTGCCCTGAGACCTGTGGTAGACTAGTTTTCCTCTTTATACCTTATAAAATAAAAATATTAATGTTCCCTTCTTATGTCAGAGAATTCTTGTGAGGATTAAATGAGATAATCTGTATGAAGTATTTAGAGTAATGCCTGGTATATTTTTTTTTAAGGTTTTCTCTATCTAGTTTTAGAGGGGAAAGGAGGGATAAAGAGAGGGAGAGAAACATCAATGTGTGGTTGCCTCTCATGTGCCCCCTACTGGGGACCTGGCCTGCAACCCAGGCATGTGCCCTGACTGGGCACATGTGACCGCTTGCTTTGCAGGCGGGCACTCAATCCACTGAGCCACAACAGCCAGGGCTTTCTCTTTTTTTCTTTTTTAAGTTTTATTTATTTATTTTTTAGAGAGGGGAAGGTAGATAGAAAGCGGGGGAGGGAAACATCAATGTGTGGTTGCCTCTCATGCACCTTCAACTGGAGACTTGGCCCAGAACCCAGGCATGTGCCTTGACTGGGAATCCAACCAGTGACCCTTTAATTTGCAGGCTGGCACTCAATTCATTGAGCCACACCAGCCAGAGCTTTCTCTTTTTTTTAAAGATGTTATTTATTTATTTTTAGAGAGTGGGAAGTGAGGGAGAAAGAGGAGAGTAGACTACTGCCTGATATACTGTAAGTGATCAGTAAACATTACAGAACACAGAGGAGATACAGAGAAGCAGGTGTGTCAAAATGAGAAAAGCTGGGTTTGAATCCTGGTTCTGTCCCTTACTAGCTTTGTTGAGTCTGAGCAAGTGCTTAACTTTTTTTATCCTCAGTATCTTGATCTAGATTATTGTAAAGGATAAGAGATAATATGTATAAAGTACTTTACACAAATAAGCACTCGATAAAAGTTTGCTGTTTACCCACTTTTGTAGCAGTGAACAAATGCTGTAGAGTTAGCTGTGATAAAATTATATCAGCAAAGAACATATTCAGCAAAGAACTGCTGAATTATGTATGCTCGAAGCCTGACATTTGCCATGGGAGAACTACCGGGACCAACAAAATCAGAAGACTGGATTTGACACTTGTTTCCTTTATATACTGGCCTAGAACTTGGGGGAATTTTTTAAACTTGTCATCACTTTTAAACAATTTTTACCTGAAGATATGTTTATTGATTTGAGAGAGAGAGGAAGGTAGAGTGAGAGAGAAATATTGGCACTGGCTGGTGTAGCTCAGTGGATTGAGCATGGTCTGGGAATCAAAGGGTTGCCAGTTCGATTCCCAGTCAGGGCACATGCCTGGGTTGCCAGCCAGATTTCCAGTAGGGAGCGCAAGAGAGGCAACCACACATTGATGTTTCTCTCCCTCTCTTTCTCTTTCCCTTCCCCTCTCTCTTAAACTAAATAAATAAAATCTTTAAAAAAAAAGAAAGAAACGCTGATAGGCTGCCTCAGGAACTCATCGAAGTCACTGGTTCACACACTGACTGGGGATTGAACCCACAACCTACGTATGTGCCATGACTGAAATTGAACTTGCAACCTTTTGGTGTATGGGATGATACTCCAACCAACTGAGCCACCTGACCAGGGCTTGTCATCATTTTCTTCACCTACGAAATGGACATAAGTACAGTAACTGCCCTGATTCCTGCACACTTAAAAAAAAAAAAAAAAAAAAAGATGTAACCATTCCAGAATGTTTTCATCACTACAAAAAACAAACTTCATTCCCCATTCCTCTCCTCTCCCACCCCCTTACAGCCCTACATCTACCTTCATGAATTCGTCTATTCTGGACATTTCATATAATGGAATCATACAAGATGTGGTCTTTTTTGTGACTGCCTTATTTCACTTAGCATAATATTTTCAAGGTTCATCCATGTTGTATAATGAATCAGTACCTTATACCTTTTTATGATTCATCATTTAAAAAAAATTTTTTTTCCCTCCCCACACACCAGAGAACTCATCCAATGCTGAATTCCAACATCAGGAGCCACAGATAGAATGAAGAATGATTCAGGGCCTGCAAAATGATCCAGCCTCCCAACCTCTGGGGACTTTGCCATTAAGACCAAGGATCCCAGTTAACATTCAGTGGATCCTTGTGGTGGTTGAGGTTAAACTGCTTTGTAACTGCTTGTGCCCCCATACATGTTTCTGAAATGTGCCTTGGATTTATAGCTTACCTCCCGTTACCATTGTGGTAAACCTCATGTCCTCAGTATAACATTTTGTTTTCCATTCACTTATTATGGGCATCTGGATTGTTTCTACTTTTTGGCTATTACGAATAATACTTGTATAAACATTTGTGTACACTGTTTTGTGTGGACATTTTTTAAAGGATTTTATTTATTTATTTTTTAGAGAGGGGAAGGGATGGAGAAAAAGAGGAAGAGAAACATCAATGTGTGGTTGCTGCTCCTTCGCCCCCTACTGGAGACCTGGCCTGCAACCTGGGCATGTGCCCTAGACTTGGAATCCAACCAGCCACTGTTTGATTTGCAGACCAGCACTCAATCCACTGAGCCACATCAGCCAGGGCTGGTCATGTTTTTAATATTCTTAGGTATATATACCAAGGGGTGGAATTTCTGGGTCATATGTTTTAACTTTTTGAGGGGCTATCAAACTATTTCTGAAGTCGCTGCATTATTTTACTTTTGCACCAGCTGTGTATGAGGGTTATATTTTCTTCATATTCTCACCATTACTATTGAAACCATCTTAGTGGGGATAAAGTGGTATTTCTTTGTGGTTTTGATTTGCATTTTTCTAAGGATGTTGATCATATTTTCTGTCCTTACTGGCTATATGTATAAACTGTGGAGAAATGTCTACTTTGCCCATTTTAAACTTGGATTGTCCTTACTGTTGAGTTTTAAGAGTTCTTTACATACTCTGCTACTAGTCCTTTAAGCACACTGGGTTATTTCATATATTAAATGATATAGTGGCTGAAAGCATTATACACTAACAGGTGTCACAAATTAAAAGAGCGCTGACAAAAAAGCGAAGAGGCCTAAGCCTGAGCTTCCTGTACTACTAAAGAAAGGTCCCAGGCCTCCCCGGCCAAGTCTCCACCCAGCCAACTACCCACCATTTCCCCTACTCATGTCGCCCCGCCTTCCGCCCTTTGACCGACGCCATTTCCGGTTGGAGACGTGGCTTAGGGCCGCCATTTTGGCAAGAGGTGAAGCGGCAGCGGTTTCTGTCGGGGGCACAGCAGGTCGAGAGCGGCCGGTACTCCTTTCCCCTGGTGCCAGCCCTAGCCCCAGTGGAACGCGAGGGAGAGTGCGCCCCACCACCGTCCTCATCATGGTAAGATTTGAGCCAAGCCGAATTCCCGGGTCGGGCCTCGCTCGCCAGCCCTGCCTCCCTGACGGCCTGGTGCTCAGGCCAGAGGAGCCCTTCCCCGAGGGCCAGGAGCCGGCACTTCCCTCGCGGCTCCCGGGGCAGCCCCGTGCCCGACCTCCCGGGAGATCCCAGGGACCTGACTCCCGTTCCTTTGTCGTAGCACCCACACCCCTCACCCCACAATTGGGCACCCTCCTTTGCTGAGAGCCGGGTTCTGGAACCGGCCGGAGTTTTTGCTCTGTGAGAACCTCGTAATAGTGTTGCCTGGACCCCACGTTGCGGTCCTCGGCGCAGAAGTCCAGCTTGTTCAATGGGTGCCTAGGCTCAGCAGGCTGGACCCCTCTCCAGGCATTCCCTTACTTCTGTAGTCAGCTTGCCTTCCATCATCGATGTTCCGTAGGCCATTAGTGTTCGAAATCCATATCCTTTGGTGCAAAAAATTGACGTACCCAATTTTTTTTTGTTTGTTCGAGAGGGGGAGATACAGGAAAGTTAGAAAGGAGGCATGGAACAGAAGTAACATCTAACACTACTTTGTAGATCCAGGTGTCCCTGAGACCTTCCAGCTACTTCCACAGAACTTAAGTGTGTCCATTTGTCATTGAGATTGAGTATATGCAGTGTACAGAGTATTGGGAAAATGTGAACGAGTTGTAAAGAACACAGGCTTTTGTTCTTCGAGAAAATGATTGGTCAGGTGAAGTAAACTGTGTATGTGGCATATCGCAGTAAGAAGGGGTTATACTTTAGGACCTGTTACTCGCCCCTAGATACGTCATCTTTGGGTTCTCAACTATTGTAGAGGTGGGGAAAATTAATGTGGGTGAGGATGGGACAAAACAGTGCTGACTCCGCTAAGTCTTACTTTATCACTACAGTTTGTGGATATTTATGAAGTAGGAGAAATTCTTTTGCTCCACACGAGCTAGTATTTTTTAGTGCACTTTATGCCCTTAGTCTTTTATAGTAAGTTTTTTCTTTTTCTCTTTTTGTTAGTAGATTAATAATTTGATTTAAAGCATCTTCCTACACGCTGGAGAGATGACAATGTAATCTGGTGCCAGTCCTATTAAGTTCTATTGACAACCTTTTAGATGAGAACTTGGGATTCAGCTTTGGGCTCAAAACACTGAAAAGGTTTTTTCAGTTTCAGCTTCTGTAATTGATAAATTACATCAAGCAGGTTTGCCTCATAAAACTTTAATGTTGGACATAAAATTTCTAGAATCTTCTTCTGTTTCCACCATAATACTTGGTATTTGGATAGTGATTTTAAACTTCTTTTCCTTTTACATCCTGGATGTATTTTTAGTGCATTTTAGAGCATATTATACTTTTAATAGCAAAATGAGAGCCTTGTTTTATGTAAATCAAATATAGATAATCTTCACAGAAAGATGTTGGAAAGTTCTTGGAACTTAGTACAGCAACTCCTCACTTAATGTCATCAGTAGGTTCTGGGACTTTAAGTGAAATGAGTTTTACCATAGGCTGATCGATATAAACAAGAGTTCTCATGTCATCTCATCAACATTTTAATAAAACAATCTTGAAAGAACGTTATTTGGGGACCTGCTATATATATATATTTTAAAGATCTTTATCTATTGGGGAGGGGAGGAAGGGAGAAAGAGAGGTAGAGAAACATCAATCAGTTGCCTATCATAAGCACCCTGACTCCCCATGACTGGTGATTGAACCTGCATCCCAGGCATGCGCCCTAACTGGGAATGGAACCAGGTGACCCCTTGCTTTGCTGGACAACGCCCAGCCAACTGAACCACACGGGTCAGGGCTTGGGGACCTGCTATATTTTACATTGATTGATAAGCAAGGGATGGTAAAGTTCTAGGTGTTGAGTGATAAAATATAAAATCTGCATGTTATTTGGGCATGTACAGTTGTGTCATGTATAAGTATGCATCTATTTCTGAATTATTCTGGGATTTGGTATGATTTAGAAACCCACAGATTTGTGTATTCTGAAGAACACCTCAGTACACATTCTGCTCTGTTGGCTCTTAAGATATTAAGTGTTATTTCTGTGTAATGTCTTTGGGTCTTATAGGAAGATATCCCTGCACAGTAAAAATGTCCAAATAAAGTAACATTTTAGATTTTTGAGGATCTAAAATTTATTTCAGAACTTCTGAAAGTAGATTTTTTTAATCTTAACATTTTATTTTTAGATTTTTGAGGATCTAAAATTTATTTCAGAACTTCTGAAAGTAGATTTTTTAATCTTAACATTTTATTTATAATCTGGTGTGCATCATTGGATTGAGTGGAGCACCAGCCTGTGAACCGAAGGTCACAGATTTGATGGCTAGTCAGGCCTGAGTTGTGGGCTAGGTCCCCTGGTTTGAGGTGTGCAATAGGCAGCTGGTTAATGTTTCTCTAGCACATTGATGTTTCTCTCCCTCTCTTTTTCCCTCACTTCCCCTCTCTTTAAAAAATAAATAAAATCTTAAAAAATAATTTTTTAAGCATCTAAAAAAGTTGCACTTTGTAGTGAACACCCGTGTAACCACCAGCTAGGTTTGGTAACATTTCACTGTACTTGTTCTGTCACACATCTAATCATTCATCCATTGCTCTATACATCTTTTTATGAAAAATAGGTTTCCTTTGGCTTTAGTCACTGAAATCACTACAAAATATTCTACACTGTGAATAGCCCTAGTAGAGAAATAAATGAACAAATGCAAAACAAATGGCTTACGATGAACTTCTTATAAAATGAAGTGTATTAAAAGAAAAAAAATGAAATATAAAAAAGGCATCTCTTAATTTTTTTCTGGTTTTCTACAAATTGGAACATGTTTTTACTTTCTTAACATTTATAAAGTATCATCGTTAGTTCTTTTTCTTAATTAACCTGATCCTAAGTCTCATGGTAATACCAATATGTAAAATCTTTGCTTTTCTACAGAGTGCTGTTCTTTTCTTAATAAATATAGGCGATGAGTAAACTTACTATAGTGTCCACGTTAAATATAAATGATCCCATTAAGTTCAGTTCCCGAACGTTACTGGTTATTAGAAAGCTAGATTTGGGTTTATATGGCTGACCTACACCTGATGGGGAAAAACAACTCCTGCACAGTAATGACTGTTCCCAATTAGGGGAGTATTGCCTTTCCCCCTCTTTCTCATACACAATACAGCAGCTGCACAGCTATTGTATTTTTTTTTTTTTTAAGAGGGAGAGAGAAAGAGAAACATAGGTTTGTTGTTCTGCTTATTTATGTATTCATTGGTTGATTCCTGTATGTGCCTTGATTGGGGATTGAATCTGTACGCTTGGCATATTGGGATGATGCTCTAACTTGTCCAGGGCCTTATCTGTCTGTCTGTCTGTCTGTTTATTTATTTTTAGGATTTCATGTATTTCGTGGCTGGTGTGGCTCAGTGGATTGAGCGCCAGCCTATGAACCAAAGGGTTGCTGGTTTGATTCCCAATCAGGGCACATGCCTGGGTTGCAGGCCAGGTCCTTAGTAGGGGTCACAAGAGAGGCAACTGCACATTGATGTTTCCCTCTCTCTTTCCCTCCCTTCCCCTCTCTCTAAAAATAAACACATGAAATCTTTTGTGTGGGAGGGAAACATCCATGTGAGAAATGTCAAAAACTGAAAATGATTTTCTTGACTTTCCACTGATTTGCCATTTATTTATTCTTCAAATAGGATGTTCACTGCAGAAGCTGAAAATGATGCCCTTTTATTTTTATCGTCTATAAGCTTTTGTTTTAGAAGAGAAATTTGTGATCAGCTTAAAACTCACACTGAGTAGCTTTTTAGGTTTTAGGTTTTATATATGGTCTGGACTTTATTTTAATCTTCCCTCTGATTTTATCTGTAATTACATCATGCAAACAGGAAAACATTGTAGAAACTATCCTTAACATGATCATGAATTATGAAGGAGAAAGTGACTGCTTAATTCTGGAAGTGATTAATACTGAAGTATTTAGGGATTGGAGGATGTCCTTGACTTTTTTCTTCCAGGAACTGTGCATATATTTATGCTGACCTGTTATTCTTGGACCTCTGTCAATCTCTAGTAGGGATGAAGAATGTTAGGCAGCTATCTCTATCTCTTACACATACACTATACAAACATAATTTGTTTTGGGTAGGCAGTTTGCCTTCCAGGAGCTTGATGTTAATGTAAGAATATATTTCCAAAGTAGTTTCTACTGGGTGTGGGTGTGAAGTGAAGATATTGTACATTTCCTGTTGCTGTAAAGTTTTTAAATAGTTAGATTTACAGAATGTTAGGGATGAAAAGACACTTTAGATTTCATATAAGCTAACCTCTAATTTAGGGATATTTCAAGAAGTAGTTAAGTGACTTATTCAAGGTCATATAATTAGTGGTAGAAGCAGAACAGAAACCTAATTTTCCAGGTTTCTTTACTCAAGAAACCTTCTCATCCATGTAGTTAATCTGGATAGAGAGTTGTCATTTAACTAAAAAACAAAGAACAATATACCCAAATATTTGTAAATATTATTAAGAGAAAAGTTGTTTAACAAAGCTTAACTTAATGGGTGATTTATTTTTTTAAACAGTCCTGAAGAAATCATTTAACTTCTGGACCCGAGTGTTTTACATTTGTAAAACAACAAAGGGTTCTTGAAAGTTCCTTTAAGTGTAAATGTTCTTTTCCAAAAATATAAATAATAAATAAAACAACTCTATGGGAATCATACTTAGTCTTACTAAAAGAAAATCAGATCAAATTACAATAGGAAAAATTAATTTGCCTTTTAGTGTGTGCTATATATTTTTATACTGTATACTGTATTTAATTATTGCTTTTTGAAATATATTTTATTGATTATGCTATTACAGTTGTCCCATTTCTCCCCTATCATTCCCCTCCGCCCTGCACACCCCCTCCCACCCACATTCACCCCCACCTTTAGTTCATGTCCTTGTCTCATACATATAAGTCCTTTGGCTTCTGCATTTCCCATACTATTCTTACCGCCCCCCTGTTTTCTACCTACCATCTATGCTACTTATTCTCTGTACCTTTCCCCCCTCCCCCTCCCACTTCCTTGTTGATAACCCTCCGTGTGATCTCCATTTCTGTGGTTCTGTTCCTGTTCTAGCTGTTTGCTTAATTTGTTTTTGGTTTTGTTTTTATTTTAGGTGTGGTTCTTAATAATTGTGAGATTGCTGTCAATTTACTGCACTTTTTTAATCTTCTTTTTCTTGGATAAATCCATTTAACATTTCATATAATGAGGGCTTGGTGATGCTGAACTCCTTTAACTTGACCTTATCTGAGAAACACTTTACTTGCCCTTCCATTCTAAATGAAAGCTTTGCTGGTTGGAGTAATCTTGGATGTAGGTCCTTGCTTTTCATGGCTTTGAATACTTCCCAGCCCTTCTTGCCTGTAAGGTTTCTTTTGAGAAATCAATGGATATTCTTATGGAAACTCCTTTGTAGGTAACTGTCTCTTTTTCTCTTGCTGCATTTTTAAGATTCTCTCCTTTTCTTTAATCTTGGATAATGTAATGATGATGTGCCTTGGTGTGTTTCTCCCTGGGTCCAGCTTTTAACTCTCTGAGCTTCCTGGATTTCCTGGAAGTCTAGTTCCTTTGCCAGATTGGGGAAATTCTCCTTCATTATGTTTTCAAATAAGTTTTCAATTTCTTGCTGCTGTTCTTCTGGCACCCCTATAATTCAGGTGTTGGAATGTGTAAAGTTGTCCCATAAGTTCCTAAACCTCTCCTCGTATTTTTGATTCTTCATTCTGTTTTGGTATAATGTTTATTTCTTGCTTTTGTTCCAAATCGTTGATTTTAATCCCAGTTTCCTTACCTTCACTGTTGGTTCCCAGTTATTTTTCTTTCTCTTTGTATAGCCTTCACTTCTTCCTTTATTTTGCTGCTGTAGTCAAAGATTCCTGTGAACATCCTGATTACCAGTGTTTTGAACTCTGCATCTGATAGATTGGCTGTCTCCTCATCACAAAAAAAAATTTTTTTTTTTTCTGGATTTTTGCTCTGTTCTTTCATTTGGGCCACGTTTCTTTGTCTCTGCACACCTGTTATGTTGTATGGTGCAGAGCCTTAGGTGTTTGCTGGGGCACAACAACCTACTTAGCTGGTTTTGGCTCTGTATGTAGGGGGAAGGTCAGAGAGGGAACAATGCTACTAGTTTGGCTCTTGCCCTGCTTTCAAGAGACTGGCAGTATCTCTCACAACCACAACCCCCAGAGGTTTTTATAACCAGAGGTTCAGAGGCTTTATTTTCCACACGCTGGAAACTTGGATTGTGCGGTCTCTCTCTCTCCCCAGTTCCACCTGGTTTATCTGCATGCAAATGTGTGAACGCCTGGTTCACCAGCTGCTGCCTTGCCTGCCCTATCTGCCAGCCAGCCACCACCTTATTGTGCATCCTTTACCCCAACTGCCCATCTCAGCCCCTTCTGCCAGTCTGGATGAATGTTTCTTGTTTAATTCCTTGGTTGTTGAACTTCCATACAGTTTGATTTTCTGGTTGGTTTTTGTTTTTTAATTATTACCCTTCCTTTGACTGTGTGAGGAAGTGAAACATATCTACCTACGCCTCCATCTAGGCCAGAAACCTATATGCATTTTATATGAAGTTCTAGAAAACTGATAATTCAAAAAGTGGACTAGTGATGATGGTGATAGGTATGAAGAATTTGAGTAAACTGTTTCATGGATGTGAGAATGGGAAAGAGCAATTATTTTTCAATTAAAATTTTTACGTACTTTTAGTTTTTGGCTGTTAGACATTTAAAAATATTTATTGATTTAAGAGACAGAAACATCTTTTTTTTTTTTTTTTCAAAGATTTTATTTATTTGTTTTTAGACAGAGGGGAAGGGAGGGAGAAAGAGAGAGAGAAACATCAACGTGTGGTTGCCTCTTTCGCTCCCCCTACTGGGGACCTGGCTCAAAACCCAGGCACGTGTCCTGACTGGGAATCAAACTGGTGACCTTTTATTTTGAGGGCTGGTGCTCAGTCCACTGAGCCACACCAGCCAGAGCTGTTTAACATTGTGGTTTTTTGTTTTTGGTTTTTTTTTTTTATTCCCCTCCACGATGCACATCCCCTTCCACCTGTATTCCACTTTAGTTCATGTCCATGTGTCATAAGTTCTTTAGCTTCTACATTTGCCATACTATTCTTGCCCTCCCCTTGTCTATTTTCTCTCTACCGTCTATGCTACTTATTCTCTGTACCTTTCCTCCCATCTCCTCCCACTCTCCTTTTGCTAACCCTCCATGTGCTCTCCAATTCTGTGGTTCTGGTTCTGTTCCTGTTCTAGTTGTTTGCTTAGGTTGCTTTTGTTTTAGGTGTGGTTGTTAATATCTGTGAGTTTGCTGTCTTTTTACTGTCCTATTTTTTATCTTTTTTTTCTTAGATAAGTCCCTTTAACATTTCATATAATAATGGCTTGGTGATGATGAACTCCTTTAACTTGACCTTATCTGAGAACCACTTCATCTGCCCTTCCATTCTAAATGAAAGTTTTGCTGGATAGAGCAATCTTGGATGGAGGTCCTTGCCTTTCATGACTTGGAATACTTCTTTCCAGCCCCTTCTTGCCTGTAAGGTCTCTTTTGAGAAATCAGCTGACAGTCTGATGGGAACTCCTTTGTAGGTAACTGTCTCCTTATCTCTTGCAGCTTCTAGGATTCTCTTCTTCATTTTAATCTTGGCTAATGTAATTATGATATGTCTTGGTGTGTTCCTCCTTGGGTCCAACTTGTTTGGGACTCTCTGAGCTTGCTGGACTTCCTGGAAGTCTATATCCTTTGCCAGATTGGGGAAGTTCCCCTTTATTATTTGTTCAAATGAGTTTTCCACTTGTTGCTCTTCCTCTTCCCCTTCTGGTACCCCTATAATTCGGATGTTGGGATGTTTAAAGATGTCCTGGAGGTTCCTAAGCCTCTCCTCATTTTTTAAAATTCTTGATTCTTCATTCTTTTCTGTTTGGTTGTTTCTTTCTTCCTTCTGGTCCACTCCATTGATTTGAGTCCCAGTTTTCTTCCCATCACTATTGGTTCCTTGTGCATTTTCCTTCATTTCATTTAGAGTAGCCTTCATTTTTTTTCATCTAATTTGTGAGCAAAATCAACCAATTCTGTGAGCATCTTGATCACCAGTGCTTTGAACTGTGCATCTGATAGGTTGGCTATCTCTTGGTCACTTAGATGAATTGGCTCTGGGGATTTGATCTGTTCTCCCGTTTCAGCCTTTTTTTTTTTTTCTTTTTTCGGTCTTGTCGCGCCTGTTACGTATGAGGGGCAGGGCCTTAGGTGTTCACCAGGGCAGGGCAACCCAGTCCCAGAGTTGTGACACTGTGTGTGTGGGCGGGGTCAGAGAGGGAACAATGGTGCTTGCTCCGTTCTCTCTGGGATTTCAATCCCCTGTGGGAGGCTGGGAGTCTCTTCCAGCACTTCCACCCCACAAGTGTTTTCAGTCAATGTTTTTAGGCTTTATTTCCTGTTGCTGGGGCCCTGGGTTGTGCAGTCTGTCTCGCTGCCCATTTTCGCCTGGTTTATCTGCACGCAAATGTGTGACCCAGTTCAGCTACCTTTGCTGGCTCTGCCTGTTGCCTCCCCACACCTGGTAACTGCAGCCTGTGCACCTGGGGTGTGCCAACTGCGCCTGTGTGTCTGGGTCCACTAGCCACTGGTTTTTCCTGCTGCAATCCCTCTCTGTGGGCCATTGACTCTGCCCCTGTTATTGGTCTGGGTGAATTGTTGTCTGACTTCTGTACAATTCAGTTTTCTATCTGTTCTGGTTGGTTTTTTTCATTCTAAATTTTTTTGTCCTTAATTTTGGTTGTGAGAGGAGGTACAGTGTGTCCACCTACACCTCCATCTTGGCTGGAAGTCATTAACATTGTTTTACTCCATGTATGATACTATACTTTTGGAAATTTTTTTGTCATGAAGACCCATTTGTATAACATCATTAGGACAGTTTATTTTATTTTATTAATTGATCTGAGAGGAGAGAGTGAAAGAGATAAAGAAAAACATTGATTTGTTGTTGTACCTATATGTGTATTCATTGGTTGATCCTTGTATGTGCCCTGACCAGGGATTGAACCTGCAGTGTTGGCTATTTGTAGCTCCAACCAACTGAGCTACCTTGCCAGGGCCTAGAAATATCTCTTTTAAAGTTAACTGTCCTGGCCCTGGCTAGCCTATAAATATCTTTTTTTTTTAAATTTTTTAAAATATTTTATTTATTTATTTTTAGACAGAGGGGAAGAGAGGGAGAAAAACATCAATGTGTGGTTGCCTCTTGCACACCCTCTACTGAGGACCTAGCCTGCAACCCAGGCATGTGCCCTGACTGGGAATAGAACCAGCTACCCTTTGCTTTGCAGGACACTCAACCAGCTGAGCTGTGCAGGTCAGGACTAAACATCTCTTTTAAAATCAAATATCCTGGCCCCAGCTGGTGTGGCTCAGTGGATTGAGTGCTGGCCTGTGAACCAAAGGGTCAGTGGTTCGATTTCCAATCAGGGCACATGCCTTGGTTGTGGGCCAGGTGCCCAGTAGGAGGCGTGCAAGGGGCAACACCACATTGATGTTTCTCTCCCTGTCTTTCTCCCTCCATTCCCCTCTCTCTAAAAATAAATAAGTAAAATATTTTTAAAAAATAAATAAAAAATCAACTCTCCTCGCCCTGGCCTGGTAGCTCAGTTGCTTAGTCCATCATCCCAATAGGCCAGTGTAGTGGGTGCTATTCAGTCAGGGCACATACAGGTATCAACCAATAAATACATAAATTGGTGCAACAGCAAATTGATGTTTCTCTCTCTTTCTCTAAAATACTAAATTTTAAAAAATTAAAGAGATATTTATGTAACTGACATTCAGCACATGAAATTGTGAGTTTTGGTCTTTAGGTTAATTGATAAATCAGATGACCACTGATTTAGAATTGAAACATAAAGTAATTGAGAGATCATCTTTAATGTGAGAAACTATAGAAACAATTGAAGCTACACAACTCTTTTTGAAGACAAGTCTTCCTTATTTAAAAAAACTATTTTTTACGATTTTATGTACTTATTTTTAGAGAGAGGACTGAAGGGAGAAAGAGAGGGAAAGGAACATTGATTTCCAAGAGACATCAATCAGTAGCTTTTCTCACATGCCCCCAGCTGGGGGCCTGGCCTGACCCAGGCATGTGCCCTGACTGAGAATGGAACTGGTGACCTTTGGTTCGCATGCCAGCACTCAATCCACTGAATTACACCAGCCAGGGCATAAAATTATTTTTCAATTCATATTATATCACACCTTACAAATGATCAATTTCTTAATATCATTAATCATTCACTGTTCAAATTTTCCTGGTTTTCTTTCTTTCTTTCTTTCTTTCTTTCTTTCTTTCTTTCTTTTTTTTTTAAGGAAACTTCACAAACCACTTTTGTTTTTTTTAAAGATTTTATTTTTGTTTATTTTTAGAGAGAGGGAAATGGAGGGAGAAAGAGGGGAAGAGAAACATTGACATGTGGTTGCCTCTCACATGTTCCCAACTAGGGACCCTGCCTGCAACCCAGGCATGTGCTCTAACCTGACTGGGAGTTGAACCAGTGACCCTTTGGTTTGCCTGCTGGTGGTCAGTCCACTGAGCTACACCAGCCAGGGCCTGGTTTTCTTATAATATTTTTATAGTTGTTTGAATCACAATTGGTTAACATGTCTCTTGTTTATTTTAATCTATGGGTTTGCCCTCCATTTTTTATTTTTTATAAAGAGTTTATTTTTAGAGAGAGGGGAAGGGAAGGAGAGGGAGGGAGAGAAACATCAATGTGTGGTTGCCTCTCATGCGCCATGTGCTGGGGACCTGGCCTGCAACCCAGGCATGTGCCCTGACTAGGAATCAAACTTCGACCCTTTGGTTTGCAGGCCTGTGCTCAATCCACTGAGTACACCATCCTGGGCTGCCCTCCATTGTTTTAAATTGAAATGTAATCAACATACCATAAGATTTAGCCTTTTGAAGTATATAATTCAATGATTTTTTTTTATCAGTATATTCACAGAGTTGTGTAACCATCACTGCTCTCTAAGCTTAGAACATTTTCACGAACCCAAAAAGAAACCCCATATTCATTACCAATCACTCCCTACTTTCCCTCTCCTAGCCCCTGGCAACCACAAATCTATTCTCTGTCTCTCTGAATTTGCCTGTTTTGGATATTTCATATAAATGGAATCATATAGGATGTGGCCTTTTACGTCTGGTTTCTTTCACTTAGCAAAGTTCATCCATGCTGTGGCATGTTCTTCATTAGTTTTATGCCTGAAGAATATTCCAGTGTATGAATATATCATATTTTATCAGTTGATGGACATTTGGGTTTTTGCTTATTAGCTATCATGAATAATGCTGCTGTGAAAATTCATGTACAAGTTTTATGTGGCACAGCTCTTTCTAGGGGATAACATTGAGGCAAAAATCTTACCCTTGGTTATTTGGAAGTAACTGGCATATAAGCCTTCAGTGAACCGGTACAGAGACTTATCTGCTTGTCATCAGTAGGCTAGGGTAGTAACTACAGTATTTTCCCAGAATATGTTAGTGATTGAAACATGAACCTCCTATAATAAAAATGAACATGAAATCAAATTTCTTAAGTACATTTGATTCTAGTCTTGTAAACAAATACTCTTGCCGCTGATAATTTTAGGCCAGTTTTTTCTTAGGGATTATGTATTATTATCTTGCCCTTATTTGAAGAAATCTTTTTTTCTCTCACACTATTAATTTAAAGTTAAAAACATGAAATCACCATGATGTTCACTTTATTTGCTTTTAAACACATGACTATGTTTGTTTGCTTTTAAATCCTCACTTAAGGATATGTTTATTGATTTTTTGAGAGAGAGAGACACACACACACACATCATTGTGGGGGAGAGATATTAATTGGTTGCCTCCTGTACACGCCCCAACCAAGAATTGACCCAGCAACCTTAGGAATGTGCCCTGGCTGGGAATTTCAAACCCATAAGCTTTTGGTGTATGGGATGACACTCTAACCAACTGAGCCATCCAGCCAGGACATAATGTACACTTTAAATGTCATATAATTTTACATTTCAATCATACAGAGCTGGATTTAAGAAAAGAAAATGGCCCTGGCTGGTGTGGCTCAGTGGATTGAGCAACGGCCTGTAAACTAAAGGGTCGCCTGTTCAGTTCCCAGTCAGAGCACACGCCTGGGTTGCAGACCAGGTATCACTCTGGGGGTGAATGAGAGGCAACCACACATTGGTGTTTCTCTCCCTCCCTCCCTTCCCCTCTCTCTAAAAATAAATATTTTTTTATATTTTATTGATTATGTTATTACAGTTGTCCCATTTTCCCCCTTCACTCCCCTCCACCCCCTCCCACCCACATCCCCCCCTTTAGTTCATGTCCATGTGTCATACTTATAAGTTCTTTAGCTTCTGTATTTCCCATACTATTCTTACCCTCCCCCTGTCTATTTTCTACCTACCATCTATGCTACTTATTCTCTGTACCTTTTCCTCCTCTCTCCTCCTCCCCTGTTGCTAACCCTCCATGTGCTCTCCAATTCTGTGGTTCTGTTCCTGTTCTAGATGTTTGCTTAGTTTGT
>PVKU01012861.1:0-32488 GCA_004027475.1 Anoura caudifer | reverse complement strand
GAGGAGGAGGAGGAGGAGGAGGAGGAGGAGGAGGAGGAGAAGAAGAAGAAGAAGAAGAAGAAGAAGAAGAAGAAGAAGAAGAAGAAGAAGAAGAAGAAGAAGAAGAAGAAGAAGAGGAGGAGGAGGAAGAAACTGATACTTGATGACCATGAAGTTGCACTACCAGTTCCAAACTCCTACCTCTGAACAAGAAAAGTAAATACCTCTCTTCATTAAGCCACTATTATTTTGGTTTTCTTTTATATGCATCTGCCGAACCTTATCCTAAGTGATGCAGCAATGCCCAGCTTAAAGACTTTGTTCTGAATGTGAGTGAATTCACTATCTCAGTGGTTCTCTTGGCATGCCTCAGAGTCACTGGTAGGCTTGGTAAAACACAGATTGTTGAGCCCCGTCCCTAGAGTTCCTGATTTGGTCATTCTGAGGGAAGGCTGAAGGTCTACTTCTAACAAGTCCTAAGTAAGGCTGATGCTGGTACTCTGGGAACCACATTTTGAGAAACATTAAACTGGCTCATTCCTAATTCATTTGGATAATTTTCTTCCTACAGAATCTGAAGAAAACGAGCTGCTTGGAACTGAGTCATTGTTGTTTTTTCTATTCTGCCTTTTTGGCCCAAGAATTTCTTTCCCAGCCATAACAAATTGTACCTTTTGCCTGATCTTTTTTTTTTTTTTTGGCAGCCTGTCCCCCTAAGTCTATTATCATGGGAACGCTTGCTAACTTGCTAACATGGACTTTTGGTTCTGGCAGAGATCCATGCAATTAATGTAAATCCACAGTTTGTGAGCACATTATCGTTTACATTTTTATTTCCCTTTAACCCTTAATGCCAGAGTTTTCACAGACAATAGCTCAAAACTGTGTTGCAAAAAGAGGTTTTAGTATTTATGCCTTTTGGTTTTGCTATTTTATTTTGCATTTGAACATAGTTGTACATATTTTTTTTTCTAACGTAGTATTTTGATTCATTAACTCTGTAGCGGGTCAGTTTAGTCATGGCCAAATATGAATTGTTTTCTTCAGAGCTTTTTCCAATTGACCCATACATTATTTGCTTCTAGGGTATTCAAACCAATGATATTGTAATATATCACTCCCCAATTTTTTTTTATCACCCAGCATCCATTCTCCTGTATTTTGATGATAACATTCTGGTTTCCACTTAAAAATTACCTCCCCTCCCTCTCAGCCCTCCCCTCACAGTGGAACATGTGACCAAGAGCTCATATTCATCTTCTTTTGAGCTAAATTTTGCCCCTTCCCAAAATTCATATGTTAGACTCCTAACCCTTAACACTTCAGAATATGATTGTATTTGGAGATAAGACCTTTGAAGAGGTAATTAGTTTAAAAATGAAGTCATTGGTATGTGACCTAATCCAATGTGACTGGTATCCTTTTAAGAAGAGGAAAGTTGGACGTAGACACATAAAGAAGGAAGACCATATGAAGACACAAGGAGGATTCAGCCATCTACAAGCCAAGGAGAGAGGCTTCAGAAGAAACCTACTGACCCTTCAATCTCATACTTCTAGCCCCAGAATCATAAGACAATAAAAGACTGTGGTTTTGTTATGGCAGCCTGAGAAAACAAATACACCTCTCACCCTGGAGTTAGCAAACTTTTTCAACTAAGTTTCAGACAATAAATATTTTAGATTTTGTGAGCCACACAGGTTCTGTTACAACAACTCAACTCTGCCATTGTAGCATCAATGCAGCCATAGGCAACACTCAAAAATCAATGGGTGTGACTATGTTCCAGTAAAACTGTATTAACAAAAATAAGCAGTTTGCCCTTGGACTGTGATTTGCTGTCTCTCGCCCTAAATAATTGGTTCAGGAGAAGGTATGTAACTGAGTCCTGCTGATTGGGACACTCTCAGTGTCCAAAGAGAGTGACTCTCAGAGCTTGTTCCAAGCAGGAAAAGACACTCTTTTATTTAGTAATGAGAATGTGCAGATGCAGCTGTTGTTTTCAGAATAAAATGCAAAATCTTTTGCATGACTCCAAGGCATCCTGAACTTCAGGCACACACCTGCCATTTTTCATCTCTTTACCAGAGACCAAAATTCAGTAGGTGTATATAAATGCCTAAAGAACAAATAAGCAATAATCAACAGTTTAATTTTGTATTTTTAAATGTCAAAATATTTTTATTAAAATCCAGTTCAGTGTTGTGTTATAATAATGTAAAATGTAATGCTCAAATGGAAAATGACACTTTAAATTGAAGACATGCTTTCAAAAAACTTGATAGATGTTTTATCCTGAATGACTTTAAGTATGACTTAAGTATTCTAACAGGACAATGGTTTATTTTTTTAACAATTTAATTTTTTAAATGAATGGTTGGACCAAGTCAAGTAGGGAACTGTCAATTGCACTA
Source organism: Anoura caudifer (assembly GCA_004027475.1). Classification (NCBI taxonomy): domain Eukaryota; kingdom Metazoa; phylum Chordata; class Mammalia; order Chiroptera; family Phyllostomidae; genus Anoura; species Anoura caudifer. The sequence continues at coordinate 30,095 of PVKU01012861.1, read as the reverse complement.
TTTGAAAACAACCTAAAGTAATACATCATGCTGTATTTACCTGGCATTGATGTAATAGGAGCTTTAAAAGAATAACAAGACCCTGGAGAAAATGCAAGAGGGAAGTCATTTATCTAGATTTTTCCAAGAATGCCCAGAAAACATGTCTGGTCAGTAATAAAGGAGATTTGGGGCTGGCCGAGTTTCTTTCCTCTAACTAAGTTATGAGATTTTGATTTATATCATCAACAAGAGAATTCAACATAGCTTCCCAGTGTGTGTCAGATGGAAGAAAATATCAGAGTTCAAAAAATTAAAAACTGAAAATCAGTCATTATTTTTTCAGATTGATGTTTGTTTAGTAATCATTAATGAAATCAGATGCAAGCTGACTTGGGTCAAACAGGTCTTGGTGCTGGTGTTAGAGCAGACCAAGTTATGCTGTAGTAATTAGTAATACCCAAATCTCAGGGGCTTTAAACAAGTTTATTTCTTGTTCCATCTTCCATGTTGTAGCTGCTTCCATTTGTGGCACTTCCACTTCAAAAGATGCTTCACTCTAGAGGGACAAAGAACATGGGAGGGACACATACTGGTTCTTAAATGCTTTCACCCAGTAGTAACAGATGAGACTTCTACTCCCCCTACCCCCAGTCCATTGGCCAGAACTAGTCACATGGTTTTGTCCACTGCAGGAGGCTGGCAAATGTAGCTTTTAGGTATCAAGGAAGTGGCTGGGGGAAGGGAACTAATGACTATCAGATAGGATACCCTCAAGGTGGAATAAATGGAGGCAACAGATTTCCTGAAAATCAATGAGGACAAAGCAGAGGAATAAAGGATACACATACATGAAAGAGAGGAGACTGAATACAATTGCTACTCAGTTCAGTTGTTTTTCAAAATGTACCTGTATACCAATGCCTGCCCATGACACTGTTCACTGGCCTGTAGTATTAAGGGGAAAAACAAGGAACATGTTATTATAAAGCTAAATTGACAATTTGGTCCTTCATATTTGCTAAATTGACAGTAATGAATGACCTTCCTACATTTCTTTTTTGGTTTTAAAATGTCATTGCTTTTTGTGAATTGATGGTAATCATAGTTAGGAATTGCTTATCTAATATCTTCTCTTGGTAAAATAAAAACTTAGCAATCACCCATAACTTTCCCCATTTTTTTTAAAGGTACTGTGACCATCTGTAAAATACAATTCTGGGAGCCATTGATCTAGCTAATGGTTGTACCTAAATCTTGTTTTAGGTATATAAGGAAATGCACTTTTTGAGCCCCTACTCTGTACCATTTAGCATATGTATATTCCTTCATTCTTCCCTTACAACAATAAAGAGGAAAGTACTATTGTCCCAAATTTACAGTAAGGTAAGAAAGACTCAGAAGAAACTGCTCCTGGTTATAATTTCTCAATTGTTCTACTTTTCAACCCTATAAAAAAAAAACCTGTGAATTTTTTTATATTACTCCTGTGGTTCTGCTTCTCTGATTGAACTCTGGCTGATACCCACAGGGATCCTCATCTCAGGGTCTGATTCTAGGGAATCTGCCTTAAGACAAAGTGCTTAAATGATAGGCTAAATGACTCACCAAGGCCACATGGTTGATTAAGGCAATGCTGCATCTCAGTCTAAATCTGCATGACCTAATTCCATGTTCTGTCTCCAAAGCACACTGCCACTTGAGATAATGAGCTACCCCAAAGCAGTGAATTAAGAGGAACTTCTGGGTCACACACACCTGGTACATATTAGTAGAAAATCCACCAGATGTATAAGAATGATATATAATACTGAAGTCCATTAATTAGACACATCCTGCCTGTACACTAGACACAAGAACAAGTTACCATTGCAGAGAATCGCAAAGCAGCACATCTGAGAGCAGAAACTGACTAATTCTCAGCACAGGTGCTCTTGTTGAATGTTGATAGCTGGTCTGAAGTCAAAATAGAGTATCTCTGACTCTTCCTACACCAGCAGGTGTTTCTCACTCCTGGCGCCCAAAATGTATATGCCTTCTAAGACTGTAAAAATAGGTACCTCTCACATTTCTCTATAGGAACTTTTAGAAACAAACAACATTTGGAAAACAGCATAATCTTATAAGTTCTTCCACTTCTACAAGGGATTTGCTAAGTCTGATGTGTGAACATAGGTATTTGTATATTCATAAATTTCTGGTGCAAATTCAACTGTTCCTGAGAAAGACAGGAAGAGGGAGGACAACTGTGAATAAGCACTGCTTTTTTTGAGAGTTCTTCACAAAACAGATGTGTAAATATCTAAATTGCTTTATGTTGTTAACACCCTAAATATGGTTAATTAAGATTAAAATATCAAACTTTAGGTAAGATATTGTAAATTTCTAACTGTCCCTCTTATATCTAAACTTTCTTCTCAGTAGATGAAAATAAGTTCCGTAGATCATAACTTATTTTAGAACTACTGTTATTCTGACTTCAAAAAACACACAGGATATGTTTTCTTTTGAGTGTTCTATAACTTGAGACTCATAATCAATTGTCACAAAATATAACAGATCGTGTTATTCATAGGAAATATTTTGGTGGAATAGTTAGCTAAGTGATGCAAAGATTTGCTTCCTTAAAATTATGATTCATATGGGAGGCCTATAAGAAAGATATTAAATCATAAGATAAGAGAATTATTTATCTTAAAGATCAGAGAAAAGCATAAATTAAAATTTTCTAAAAGAAATTAACAGAATTTTTAAAATACTTTTTATCTACTTAGATCAATCAATAGATTGATTGATAAAGAGAAACAAAAAAAATCAAGAATTTGCTATGAAACAAAAGTAGGAAGGAAGATGAGATAAAGATAAAAAAGCAAAAACAAAAAGGCCAAATAAAAATTCTTTTTAAAAACTTAAACTCTAGAAGAAGAATTAAAATCCACATTGGAAATAATTTAAAGCAGAAAGGACGCTAAAAAAAAAAGAAACTGCTGTAGAGAACAAACTTGAAAAGTCCTCAAAAATATCTGAGGAAGAAAAAAAGCAATAAAAAAATTTCTGAAAGATACAAATACAAAAGCAGTAATCAGTAATCATAAAACAAATTACCAGATATAAGACCCAAACATATCTGTTGTGACAATAAATATAAATGGGTTAAATTTCCCTGTCAAATGGTTAGGAATTTCAAACAAGTTTTTAAAAAATAATGCTCAATTTTGCTTAAACTATACATACCAAAAAGGGAGATTAAAATAATAGAGAGCCTTGGCCAAGTGGCACAGTTGGTTGGAGCACTGTCCCCACACCAAAAGGTTGCAGGATCAATCCCCAGTCAGGGCACATACCTAAGTGCAGGTTCCATCTCCAGTTGGGGTGTGTATGAAAAGCAACTGATAGATGTTTCTCTCTCACATTCATTCTCTCTCTCTCTCTCTCTCTCTCTCTCTCTCTCTCTCCCCCCTTCTCCCTCTCCCTCTCCCTCTCTCTCTTTCTCTCTCTCTCAAATCAATAAAACCATATCCTTAGGTGAGGATTAGGAGAAAAGAAAAGAAGGAAAATCTATCAGGCAAATGCAAACAAAAAAATGAAGAGTGAGAGAAAAAGTAGGTGAGAATTCAGCATCTGTGCACATATGCATGGACAGGATGTGCTGAAGCCATCTTGTACTGGCTCACAGACCTGATTGTATACATCTCTCTCACCTCAACATTTGGTCACATCACATTGATTTTGGAGAGCTAGCTTACCTGCACACCATTGTATGTACTTCTTTTTTTCATTCTACTCTTCAACATTTCCAATTTTATGAATATAATTTGTCCTTTTAAATCCTGATTATTGTCATTAAAGAACTTAATTTATTGTAATGGATAATTTTATGTGTCAACTTCACTGGGCCCTGGGATACCCTGATATTTGGTCATTATTGTGGAAATCTCTACAAGGGTGTTTTTATATGAGACTAACATTTTAATCAGTGGAGCAAAACAAATTACCCTCTGTAACATAGGTGGGCCTAATCCAATCAATAGAAGGCTTTAATTGAGCAAATAGAATAACCCCCTCCCAAGTAAAAGGAAGTCTCCAACAGACTATGTTTAACTTCATCTCCAGGATTGGGTCTCCTAGATCTTGAGCCTGAAGACCCACACTGCTGATTCAAACTTGCCAGTCTCTATAATCATGTGAGTCATCTCCTCAAAATAAATCTCTCTCTATATATATATGAATAATTATAATAATTATATATTATATTATATATTATGATATATATTATAATATTAATATAAGCAGTTATACCATGAATTCTACATTCTTAATTTCTTTAATTTACTTGTGTGTTGTCTGGAATATGATGGTAAGTATTTTCAAGTAGAGTATGTTAAAGGTACACTTGGATCACGTCTAAGATTGTCTTTTTGTTCCATTCTCACCTGAACAGCAGAGGAGCCAGGTATCCCAATCTTAATTCAGTATCTTGCCCCCTCCAAATTCTGTACAAGGTGTTCTATCATCTTTGATCATCAGTTTTGCAGAGAAGAAAAATATTAGCCTTATTTTTTCCTTTGTAAGTAGTCCATTATTCTGTCTGAATACTCATAATCTTCTTTTTCTTCTCCTTAAAAACTTCATTTCATCAGAATAGTAATCATTCTGCAAACCCCTTTTATTGACACCTCTGGAAAAAATCAAGCATAAAACCTCCTTAGCTTTGGTGCTGTACAAGTTACACTCTGTTAGTTGGTGTTCATTAGTCCATTTTGCCCACACTCAGTAAACCATAAATTTAATGCCTAAGTCTTTATGCAGCTAAAAATGGTAACTTTTAATATTCTTTTGAATTATTCCTTCTCTATATGTTTGTTCCTTATGAAATTCTTCTCATCCTTCTCCCTCTGTTCTGCAGTTGTTTTGTCTTAAATTGACATTCATGTTTTTATCCTCTTCCTCTTGGCTTTGGGGGAAAAATTAGCTTATCTCCCACTTCACAGATTCCATTTTCTGTAACAGATGACCTAACAATAGACAATTGCGCCCACTGTAGATTTTAATTTATCTATCACATATCTTTTCTCCATACAATCCTAACCAATTCTACCTCTTTCCTCTTTAAAACAATCTACAAATGTAGTGTTTACAAATGTAATGTTCCGAAGAACTGTGTTAAAAAATAATTTAGAAACATTCTAAACTTTAAGTATTTTCTCGTTTCTTGAAGCACCTCTAGTTCACAAGGCAACTTTTGTTCTGATTACTGAGTTTGATCCCACTCTTTCAAAACCTGGTGCTCTATCCTGTGTCGGTTGGTTTTTCTTATGTGCTTGTACCTCTGTGGTGATGGGCAGTGATATGAAAACCATTGTGTGTGGAGCTAGTGATGTGTCTCTCAGACTTAGAGTTGAAGTTAAGACATGATTCACCCACTCCTCACTCAGGTGTAGGTAGAATTTCCCCCTTTTCTTTCCTTCTCCTAACTCTGTAGGGTCAGAGAATTAAACTGCTCATTCTTCCTCCATCAGAGAGGAAACCAGTTCATCCACTAGCTGTCTCCACTCTGTCCCTAACATCTGTCCCTCCTTCTCCTGATAACAAGTGTTTTCCTCTCTCACCTCCAACAAGCTACTTCCCCTGAGTCCAATCAACATATGTGAGTTTGAGTCCTGTATCTCTTTTTCAAGAATTTGCTACATAAATGCACTGCTGTTCCCCAGACCTTATCGGTCATTATTCCTACAGAGATGAAGTATGCCCCAGAGGGACATTTTGTTTTTCCTACAGATGATGCGGGATAATTAAGATGCTATTAATTCATCTTGAATCATTTTGCAGTCTTTTAAATTCTTTATCTGATGAGATTAGGGGCCCAAACTAATATTATAGGAAAGTAAATTATTTCCTTCACCAAAATAAACAAGCAATTGCTCATATCCCAAAAAAGAATGGTTAACACTATCTATTTGTGGACTTATATTTGGGAATAAGACACAAAAAGATGAGGTAAACTGCATGATTTACTGCGGATTCCATCAAGATGGAAATCTGTATTGATGCAAGCCAAATAGAACAAAAATAATCAAGCATCTTAATTACTATGTCTATAGAAATCAAAGTTAAGTTTTTGTAGCTGTATTGACGCATACTCTATATGCTATACATTGACAAAGCACAATCTCGTTGATCTTGTTATATAGAGATCAATACTACAATATATATTAGTATGTGTTTTTGTATATATGTACACACATATATATATTCTAAAAATGCATCTGTACTTAAGCCAAATTGAATCTTTGCATCTATCTTCAGTTCCTTCCCTTGGATTTATTGTTTATTCAAAATAAATTCATCCATAAAGTTGACATTCAGTTTCCATTTATTTCATTACAATCTTCTTTCTTTGGAATCATAGTAATATTGCTGGAAAAATAATTGAGGAAAAGTTTCATCTTAATATTTTTCTTCACTTAATTTTAATAATATATTTTAACATACAACTGGCATCAGGAACAACTTGTGTGGTGAATAAAAAGCTTGGAGGAGAAATATATGTTTTTTCAAAGTGCTGAGAATTTGATATGAAATACAGTTCATTGATGCTTCAGCTCACAGTAACAAAATTATCTATGTACTGTCTCTTGACATCTATGGTTACCAAATCTCTCTGCTCTTGCAAGAATGTACTTCATTCAAAAATGTCCTTCTTGTAATGTTTCCTGAGTTCTGACAATGTGTCAGATTAATTCCGTTAATCTTCAAACATTCTCATGAGTTACATTTCATTTCTAATGATATAACCATTTATGCATGAAAAAAAGTCTGAGGTGGAAGAAACTTGCCCACAGCTGTAGAGTTGCTAAGATGCAGAAGCAAGGCTCAAAGATGTGGCTCTCTGGTTCCAAAGCCTATGTTTTTTGCCACTGCATTGAGCTGCAACTCCTAGAAATGGAGTTTCCTTTGGCTACTACGAGTACACCTCACAGAAACACTGCTACAGACTTTCAAAAAGGTGCCACACCCAGCAGGGCAGCTATGTTCCAGTCACCTATCACTGCGTAACAAACTGTAACAGTACCTTAAAACAATAACACATTTATCTTGCTCCGATTCTGGGGGGCCATCTGAGCTCATCTAAGCAATTCTCATTCAGCATATCTCATGTGGTTATAGTTAGTTGGTGACTGGGGCTGGGGTCATCACAAAGGCCTTTTGTCTCACATGTCCCCCTGGGCTGGGAACAGACATGTGAGATAAAAAGGGCTGAAATGCCTAGGATTCCTTAATCAAGTTCTCTCTCTCTCTCTCTCTCTCTCTCTCTCTCTCTCTCTCTCTCTCTCTCTCTCTCACCTGTGTGCACTTACACACACACACACACACACACACACACACACACACACACACCTCCAAGTGGTCTCTCTAGGTGATAATTTTGGCAGAGACAGACTTGTGACATGGCAACTGAAGGCTCCCAGAGTGAGTGTTCCAAGAGACACCAACAGGGCCTTTACTAAACCAACCTTGGAAGTCACACAGCATTGTCACTTCTGCCACTCTTCATTAATCCAGGCAGTTACAAAGTCCCACCCAGATTCAAGGACAGGGAATCTGGACAGCACCTATTGATGGAAGAATGTCAAAGAGTTTTCAGGGAGGTTTCAAAAGCACCACACACTACAGTCAGGGCTTCTACTGTATTGAGTTGGCAGTATTCACTCCCGCCTACCATGATGCATCTGACTTTGTAGAGGACAGACCAGTGAATTAAATGAGATATGAGGAGTATGGCTGCCCCTGCAATGTTGGTTTTTATTTACTACATGGCTAGCATGAAGGAAGGGGAGGGCACCTTTTGTTGTTGGCCTGCTCCCACTATAATAGTGTTTACTCCACAGGCCAAGGAACAAATGTGGGGTTCTGCCAACCACCAAATGCCCATCCACTTATACATTGCTAGGTGCAGGGAGGAGAAGTGACCTTGGGCAAGGTGGCCCTCATCAGCTGAGAGCAAGTTTTAGAGAGAGACTCAGATTAAAATTGATGGCCTCCAGCATTTCTGGCAGACAGGGAATGAATGCACTAGTTTTGAAGGGGGCGGGGGGCAGGGGTGGTCGTCTGGGTAGCACAGCACAGCATCTACTACACTGACTGACCCTCACATTCTTTGATAAAATTCATGGTTGGAAAGTCAAGGATTTATCTGGAAGTGGCATAGGAGATAAAAAGAGAAAGAATACCATTTACTTTCTTTCTGTCCGGACTGGATAAAGAACTGACCTTGTGATTCATTTGTCATAAAGAGTCATTTGCTTGAGTAAGCCGTTCCACAACCTTGATCCTCCCAATGAAACAGCACAGCAACAACCATACTATTTCCTCCTTTCTGTCATTCCAAGCAGTTGTCTGTCCTGACTTCTCAACATAATTCCTGCTCTCCAGGATGACAGCTATGATAGGAGGAGGTGAGGGAGTAGAGGGAATGAGCAGAAAGGGAAAAGGACTCATGGACATGGACAACAGTGTGGTGATTGCTGGGGAAGGGGTATAAGGAGGATAAATGGTAATGGAAAAAATTTAAACATAATTCCTGCTCTCAGCGTCAATGCTATATGTCATATCTCCCTGCGAAGGCCGACCTTGGCAATGATTAGCTCTACGTTAAACAATTATCAATTCCAGTTTTGAAATGAGCCAACTTTGAATTTTCTAAACCTATTTTTTATAGAGAAAATATTCACCCCAAGGTATTTCTTAGAAAAATATAAATAGCAAACTCCAAATCAAGCATCTCAGAAGTCAAGACAGGACCAGGCTTTTAACTCAAAATTTAGTGCAATATATAATAATTGATTTTTTTATTGAATTCAGGTTTATCTATGTTAATCTTATTTAATTTTTAACAATATGATTCAAACAACTAAAAGATAAACAATGGGAAAAATTTTTCCTCTTGCTTCCATTCCCATTTGCTCAATTTCTACCAATAGAAAACCAACAGTCTTAGCTTCTTATATACGCTGCCAAGTTTTCTTTATGGATATTCAGACATAAATCTACATGCATAGAAAGTATCTTATACATCATTCTACACCTTGCTTTTTTCACTTAACAGAATCAGCTGTTTCTGATTACTGAGAAACCACAGGGTTTGGGAACAGAATTTGCAGCAAAATATTATTACTTAGGATATTTTTTGTTATCATAGTATCATTGCTTGTATGCTTGGGATGATATCTACTTCTTATAATTTATGTATTTAATTCTGTATATATACTCCCCTCTGATGACAAGGTCCTACAACTAATATTACATGATTTGTTTCCTTTTGATATTGTCACGGATCACTCACTACAAGCATTGTAGTCCAATAACCAGACCCAAATATTGTCTTCTTCCACCTGTGCTTCTTTACCTACCTGTGCTTCTATGAGACTGTAGGTAGAACCAAATTTCGAGAAAACATCAAATGTCTACATTTAAGTCCCCTTATGAATAAGATGCCGAGAGAAATGCCCCCCATCACCTCCAACTTGCTCCTCCCCCATCAAGAGCCTCTAGCTCCAAATCAAGCAAATATTTATAACTACAGTACCATCAGTGCCTACTGACAAAGACAGACAGCTCTTAGAGCACTGTCATTTACAAGGTCAAAGCTCTTTCCCAGGACCAGCTTCCAGGCACATGCAGTCACACAGGCCCCATGCTCAGAAGGGCCCTGGGTTCTGTTGACTGCTCTGCTGTTGCCATCTTGAAATTCTCCATCATTTTTTAACAAGATGACCTGCATTTTCGTTTCGTGCTGGTCCCCACAAATTATGTAGTCAGTCCTGTCCTCTGCTCCTTCTCAGAAGACATTCTAAGAGAGAGGATGCAGCAAAAGAAAAGGAATGTCCCCATAAATCCTTAAATAAGGAAATACTCACCTCGCAAAACTTGCCTGACTTAAGTGTTATTTTTCCCATGGGAGAGCCTCCTTGGGCCGCTCACAAATCCCTACAAAAGGTTAATTGCCTAAACCATGAGAACAATTTCCATTTTCAGAAAAGTCTACTTGTTGTTGCAAAGAGGGGTAGGTAATTAGTTTTCCTGTTCAGCTTCATTTTTACTTTTTTCCCCTTTTCTGTTAATGATGAATGGCTTGTCAAACAGTAAAAATATTTTTAATTACAGTCACCAAAAGTCCTTATTTCTAAGAGAAAAGGTTAGTTTAATGATTGAATTCCCTCTGCCTCCATGAGGAATAATTAGTTAACTAAATACTAAGTCTCCTCTCAGTGGACTTATGAGCCAGCATCAGTACGCAAGTGACTTCATTTTCAGAGAATTGATGTAAGTGATCCACATCAGTGATATCCCACGGATATCAGTTCCCGGCAGAAACTCTGCAGGTATTGCAACTGCTTCCCCAGTCCTGTGTATACCAACCTTTGCCTGCAGATCAAGTCAGTTAAGAAACTTCTCAAGGTTGTATGCTAAAGCTCCTCAAATGTTTGTCGGTGCTGTTGGGATTAATAGGCCCCAAATCTACATGAAAGTGTTGCTGAATTCGTAGTCAACTTTTGCGAGTATTGTTGCAGCCAATAAACAAAAAACTCCAACTGCCGTCAGGAGGGATTGATCCAAGAGTATTCCCAGTTTATGTGAAAGGATGAGACAATCTGAGACACATGTTCAAGGCTAACTGATTCAGGATGGCATTCAAGGCCTTGCAGCATCAGGCAACTAATAAGGCAGTAGGAGGGTAGGAGTGAATGAATGACACATGTTTAGAAGTCAGAGGGACTGTGCTCTATGCTCCACATTTAGCTGGTTGGTGTTGGACAAGCTACCTAACTTCTCTAAGTCTTAGTTTCCTCACTTGTAAAATAAGGAATATAATAGTACCTACCTTATTAGCTTAGTGGAGATCACTCCATAGTCCCTCAGGACACCTTGGTCTCAAAAAAGGGGGATCCTGGTAGCAGGGGGAGAGGAAGGAACTGAACAGAACAAGCTGGAGCCAGGACACTGGTTAGTGATGCACCCTGCATGGGCCTGTAAAAGTCTCACCATAGTGTCTGCACACTGAAGCCTGTTTAGTGTTGCTTAGTTATTGTTGCAATGGCTAAGTCACTTGCCCACCTAGCTCTAGCTGGTTAGTGGTCCTAACCTGTGTAACCATTAAAAGCACACTCTAGCCCCATGTTTCTCAACCTTTTTTGTTCATTACCTTTGAAGACATTATTTTTCCTAATTGCCTGCCCATGAAATTTTAAAATCACAGATATATTGTAATTCTGTTTGTGATGATTCATTTCATGTGTTGACTTGGCTGGGCCATGGATTGCCAGAGTTGCAAACCCCATCCCTGACGTACAAACTCAGGGGTGAATGGGTTATAGACTCTGGATGGGAGGTTCTTGGACAAGCAAGACTGTGACAGTTGGTCTCTTGGGGCCCCTTTCTCAGTCCTGCTTTTCCAGACAGGATGAGACATCTTCCCTGAGAGCCATCCCAGGACTTTCGGGCCCCACATGGAAACCTGCTTACCTGCTTCTCATTCCCGACACCCTAGTCCTCCTTCAAGTTCTTAACCCACACTCTCTTGATTCCTCCACATTAAACCTCCTAATTTCCTCTCTTCCTCTCACAATCTTCTTTAAGACATTTTAAAACAGAGCTCAAGTGACTCACAACCACAAACTATTTTCCCCTTATTAGAGGGCAAGGAGGACTCAGGCATCAAAGCCTCCTTAGAAATAAGGGGGAATGTTTGGTTTCCATTCTGAGAGATAGATATGCCTCATGTCCTAGATTAGGTTGGATATGTTAAATCAGACATCATTACATTTCTGAATTGAAATTGGCTGAATAGCCATATCCTGCTATATTCTTCATCTCAGTTAATCTCTACAACAACCACATGAGGCTGGTCCTATCACCAGTCCCATTTTAAAGAGGAGGACCTCAGGCACAGAGAGGTTAAGTAACTTGCATAAGGTCACAAAGCTAGTAGGCAGCCAAGCTGAGAGCCTGAACCGTTCAATCACACTCACAAACTGTAAGAGGCTCCATGGTGATCTGGCTTTAGGGGAGGATTTAATCCCAGGAAGTGTTCACTCTTAAACCTTTCTCCAGCCTCTGGATTTAGTAGGCATTCCACATATATATATGAAAGACCGAAATTGCTAAGAGAAATTACAGTAGCCCTACCTATGGCAGCCAAGCTAAGGGTAACTAAGGTGTGCTGAGGTCTATCTCAGGCCAGGAGAAAAATAATGATCCATCTCACTCTCTGCCCAATGCCAAAGGCCAAAAGATGAAAACCCACCCTGTTTCCTCCTGGGCAAAAACTAAAACTTGCAAAGTGACTGGAGGGGAGATGGTTCTGATGATCAGAATATCGAAAAAAGAAGGAAAGGTTTCTATAATTATTGTGACAGTGACATAAAAAGAAAAAGCATCCCTTCACTTTAAGCTGGAAATGTTTCCCTGTGGACTAAACTAAAATGTCTAGACACAATCTGTTAGAATCTGCCAGAGTCTGCTTCTTCAGACACTAACTTTTGATATTAAGTATTACCTGCCACACACATATTAAATTTAGAATTCACCAGGTAATAGTTTTTAGTGATGGTGAAGTATTTGTATAGTACCTAGGAAATTTTTCCTTTTGTTTTTTATTATATAAGCAATATAAGTTCATTGGAACAAAGTCAAACAGAACAGAAGGGAATGAACTAAAATATTAAGGCCATAGCCTAATGCTAACCACTCATTTCAACTCCCCAAAAATAATTGCTTCTGTTAATAGCATTTCCACACAGACACAAGAAAGAATTGTTTGTTTACTGATGTTTTTTAGACAAATGGGAGGATACTATGCATTATGATTTTGCAAAATCTATTCTTAGTATATAGTAGCATGTATTGTGTATCTTGCCATATACACCTTTTAATAGTTGTATGATACCCACTTATTAGGAAAGACTGAAGAAATTTGACTAATCTCCTAGTAATGAACATTTAGGAGAAATACCTGAGACATAATGAGAGTTTGCAAAATAACATAATGAAAAAACATCTTTGTACACAAGCTCCCTACTAGAATATAAATCCTATGGTAGCAAAAATTGTGCCTGCTTTGCTCACTGATGAACCCTCAGCACTTAGTACAGGCCCTGACACACAGGAGATGCCCAATAAACATCTGTAGGGTGACTATATCTTCATGTGTACATGTATCTATACAGATATTTTAAATTTCTATATATATGACCAATCACCCTCCAAAATTATTGCTGCATTATATACTCTATGTTTTGCTTTGCTTTGTTTTGCTCTGTTTCAATCAGCTGAGGACTTCATTTTTAGAGCTCAGTGTAGTAGAAATAGTGAATGCTTGTATATTAGTTTCCTCCTGGTGTTGTGACAAGTTGCCACAAATTTAGCGGCTTAAAACAACACATATTTATCATCTCTTGGGTCTGGAAGTCAGAAGTCCAAAATGGGTTGGTAGGACTATGTTCCTTCTGGAGGGTTTTGGGGGAAACTTATTTCCTTGCTTTTTCCAGCTTCCAAAGTCTGCATACCTTGGTTTGTAGCACCTTCCACATCATTCCAACCTCTGCTTCCACTGTCACATCTCCTTCTCTTCGCTGACCCTCTTGTCTCCCCACTTCCCTTGATTACCTTGAGCCCATCTTGATAATCCAAGGTAATCTCCCCATCTTGAAATCTCTGTCTTAATCACATCTGCAAAGTCCTATTTGCCACAGAAGGGATCTATTCATAGGTTCCAGAGATTAGGATGTGGATGTCTTCGGGGAGCCATTATTCTACATACCACAGCTTGGGAATCAGGTCTGAATTTCAGCATTGTCAATTCAACTGTATACCCCAACTACGTGTTGAGTCTCTAATCACCACGTCCTGAACTAAATCGAGGAAGTACACTAACTAGCTCAGTGACCTTACCCCAGTTACATATCCTCCCTGAGCCTTTTTTTTTTCTCACTTGCATAACTGGAGAGCTTAATACCTGTCTCATAGAAAACGCTGTATGTACAATGTCTGCAGACATCCCTTTCCATTTAACCAGCTTTCGGAAATTATTATGTGCTGTTTTAATCTTGACAAAATGTAAGTAAAATATTGGATTAAGTAGCAATTAGGTAGAGAAACAGATGCTCTTGTAAACCGCTGATGTGAATGTAAATTGGAACAGGCTTTCTAGAGGGCAATGTGGCACTGTGAATGTAATGAAAAGCCTTACAAATGTTTCTTTCCTCTCTCTTTATTCCAGTAATTATCCATTTTTAAAGTGTATCTTAGGGGTATGGTTGAATTTATGTACAAAGATGTTCAGTGAAATATTATCTATAATATTGGGTTAAGAAAAACAGAAACTGTCAGCCCTGAGAAAGAAGATACCTACTAAGAAGAGCTTAGTACGTGGCCCACTGGGCTCAAATTTTTAAAAAGAGCCTAATAGCCCTTTCTAAACAGGGGCCTCTCACACAGGCCTCTCACACAGGCCACACTAAGCTGCCTGCCTCCCACACTGAATTACCTGCTTAAACTGTGTTCCTAACTTCTGAGCCAACCCTTATAAAGGAATTCCTGGAAACATAGTTTAACCAATATGACTGAGACTTACCCTGTCAAATCAGTGCTTGGCTTGGAAGCTACATCATCATTAGCACTTTCGCAGTCCAATCAGAGAGGCTCCATTCTGACCTGAGGCAGACACCGGCCAGCAGTGCCTCGTCATTAGGGATGACATAAACATTCACACAGACTACCGAGTCCGGTGGAGGAAAAAGGACAGCACGGCTTTTATCTCAAGGGAAGCAAAAGCCACCGCCTCAGTCGTGACAGGCCTTTATTTTATTTCTGGTCACATTACACGATGGTCCTCATTTACTATGCACAGGTTCACTATAGGTGGTTACCTTATACAGAAAACAAAGGAGCCAATGCCCCTGATCACATCACAGAAGAAGAATATTAGCAAATGAAAAGAGAAAAGTGGTGGAACCAGTTACACTGGTCCTTGCAAGGTTTAGCATGGATTTTAGGAAGTTACAATAAGCACTTGTTATCCCAATCCAGGGTGAGGGAGTTTTTACAAAACCAAGACTCAAAGCGGCTTAGGTATATTGCAAATGTGATTTCCCATGAGAGAACCTACCTGTGGGCGTGGGTACTGTGCATCTCTGAGTGGGAGCTGGACCCACAGCACACAAAAGGTCTCCCATACTGACCAATCAGAGCAGTGCTTTTTGGACCAATCAAACTGTGAGGATTTGCAGTCTCTATTTGCCTGAGAATGGACCAGGGGGTGGAGACTTCTCTCTATATAAGTCAGCTTCCCTGGAACTCAGAGTACACCCTCTCTCCCCACTGGTGACTAGAGATTGTATTTTAGTGGGTGAAACTGAAACACCAAAGACATCTCAGCAATCCAGAATGGATAGAGTGGAGAGGGGCCCCAAATGAAGGATGCTGTTCCGCAGTGGTGCTGTAACACTACTGAAGTGTTTGCGCTGAATAATGTTTCCCTCCTCACCACACCTCAAACTGGGGATTCCTGGTGATACTGACTTTGGCACCAGAGACCATTGGACTAAATGTTCACTAATAAAGGATTAGGTAAATAACTAATCTCTACTGTATATCTCATTATAGAATCTCACCATATGAAAGGATTTTGTGAAAGGACATTAAACACCACATTCAGAGGTTTGCCAAATGTTAGTGACAAACTCGGGGTTTAAAACAGGGTTACTCATAGCTCATATTAGAAAGAGAATTCTGTGTGGTGAGAGAGTATGTATATACCACATACATATACCTGTACATATACTAAAAGTATAGATGTCATGTTACAGTGGATATTTTGAAGTAATGGAATAACAAGTGATTTTTATTTTGGCTAACAACTAATTTTTTTTCCTAACAACGAAGGTTGGGAAAAGGGATTTCTACACAGAACAATTTCTCTCAGTAGATTAACAGGCATTTCTAGACATAGAACAAATACTGTACTATCAAATACTACCTAAGGTGTCCCTCTAGTGGAAGGTGGAACACCTGGTTCTGCTGCGGCACACACGGTTGACACTATTTTAAATAGTTTATTGTATTCAAGACCTTCCGAGAGAAACAAATGCCCTGAAATTAGTAAACTATTCTGCTTACTCAGAACATTTTTGTTTTAAGCGCACTTGGAAGATTGACAATCACTTTTTCAATTGTCAAGGTCGGGAAACTAAGCTCCTTGGATTTCATCCGGCTCTCCTGGGTTTTTTGTTTGTTTGTTTGTTTGTTTGTACCGTGTGTTCTAGGTCCAGCTCTAGGACGCCTGACTCTCAAACCCAAGGTACCAGAAAACGTGAAATAACTGAAGGCTCGGGGGTGGAGCCTGAAGCCTGTGCAGGACACCTATTGCAAGCTCTACCACCTCCCGGTGATTCTACGAATCTTCGGTTCCACTCGGCTCCTCTCCGACTGAGTTCGGTCAGTACTCGTGTTCTCGGGCTCGTCTCTCTTCCGCTACGTTCGGGAGATTCTCGTCTCGGTCTCGGTTCCTCTTCGGCTATGTTCGGCCAGAGTTCGTCTTCTCGGGCTCTGCTCTCTTCGGCTTCCTTCGGGCGACGCTCGTCTCACCTTCGGCTCCTCTTCGGCCGAGCTCGGCTGACTCTCGTCCTCTCGGGCTCGGCTCTCTTCGTCGGCGTTCGGTCACTGCCCGGAAAGGCGACCAGGAAACCCGGACCGTCAGCTCGACTGACGGCTATGGCGCCGCTGCTGGAATACGAGCGGCAGCTGGTGCTGGAACTACTGGAAGCGGATGGGCTGGTGGTGTGCGCCCGCGGGCTCGGGGCGGACAGGCTCCTGTACCACTTCCTCCGGCTGCACTGCCACCCGGCATGCCTGGTCCTGGTGCTCAACACACAGCCGGCCGAGGAGGTGCGGCAGCCGGCGCGGGTTGGGTGCATCCCAAGAGCGTTGGGGGCCTGTGGGGCGGACGCAGGCCCCAGCGCGTGTGCGAGGCCTCTGAGGATGGTGCAGGTCCCGGACGCTGGTGGGAAGGCACTAAATAAGGGTCCTTGAGGCAGGTGCAGGGTCCTGACACAGATGCGAGAGGACTCGAGGGGAATGCAGGTCCCTGACCAAGGACAGTGAGAATGATGGAGGGACTCTGAGAGGAGTAGGGTAGTTATTTGAGGAGAATGAGGGCGGAGAAAAGAATTGGAGGCTCCTGACGGAGCTAGAGATGTCTGTTAGAGGACAGGAATAATGAGGGAATCCCAAAGTTGGATATTCAGAGAGCTTGCTGGGGTCAAAGGGGAGGAATCCGTGAAAGGGATGGAGATGGCGGAATCTCTGAGGGTAATAGGGAAACATGAAAGATGCTGAGGCTGGGGAGAACCTTGTAGGGAAGAGGAGAGACTCAGAGGGTTCATCAGAGCTGTGGAAGGAGGGTACAGGATCAGAAGGGAAGGGAGCTAGAAGCAGAGGATGTTGAGGAAGGGTACCTGGGGTTAAGGTGAGGGATACACCTGTACCGGGGATGCTGAGAGGTGATACAGCCTGGTCTGACAAGTCTAGTGAACCCGGAGGAAAATGTCAGGCGAAAAGAGTGACTACAGTCTCCTTGAGGCCAGGGATCCTGTTCCTTTCATCTAGGCATCTCCAGTGCTTGGCATAAGCTTAGCTCAACACAGCTCCCCCCGACACCCCCCCCCTACCACACACACCCCCAAGAAAGATAGTATTGAGTTGAAAGTGTAAGGGCCAAGGGTCCCGTTAACACGGGATGAAATTCCCTCTAGGGTGGATCTTGACAGCGCTAATAGAACATTAGCTGGGAAGAGGATCCCCTGGATATCTCCTCAAGCAGTGCAAACCTGGCTTTGGTGGGAACTAGTTTCTAGGCAGTAGAAGTCTTTTAACCCAGGGTTTAAAAGCCTTTTTTATTGTTGTTAAAATGCTGATAACAACTACAGTGATTCCTTAGTGTGAATTCCAAAACAAAAACAAGAAAACCCTAGTTTGAACGTAGACTGGCTCATTGATCAACATAAACTAGTAACTTAGTTTGTTTATTCATTATTAAGTTTGTTATCTCTGAGAAAGGCAGCATATCATTTTAAATACAAATATAAATATAAAAACCTCCTGCTGTATTAAACAGCCTACTAATCAAGTTTCATTTCCTTTAGGAGTATTTTATCAATCAGCTGAAGATGGAAGGAGTGGAACACCTCCCTCACCGTGTAACAAATGAAATCACGAGCAACAGTCGCTATGAGGTTTACACACAAGGAGGTGTGATATTTGCAACAAGTCGAATACTTGTGGTTGATTTCTTGACTGATAGAATACCTTCAGATTTAATTACTGGTAAGAATTTGAAACCTTATTGTGTATAAATTTGCACCTTTTGCTTTTAGTCTGTTCCCTCTGCTCAACTCTAAGCTAGAACCTTCTTGTGAGTTGCACTGGTCTTTTCAACCATTAGCACAATGTCGGACACATTATATATGCTCAGTATATACATATTTGTGGCCTGAGTAAGGAAAGAAATGTAAGACTGATTTTCCTTGGTTTCTAAGCTCGTATTCAGTAACTACATGGTAATTGGGTGGCATTTACTTTTAGAAAGTAATTGGACTTGAATGTTTATAAACATTCTTTATATATTTTCTAAAATATTTGGTTTTCCTCTTTAAAGAATGTAGTTCCCATCAACAAAACAAACAAACAAGCATAATATAACCAAAGATACTGAAATTGAGAACAGGCTGACAGTCACCAGAGGGGAGAGGGTAGGAAATTTCAGGGGAAAAGGGGAAGGGTTTAGAGCAACAAATATAAAAGACACATGGACAAAAACTGGGGGAGCTGGAAATGAGAGGGAGGTAGGGAGGGCTGGGGCAATGGGCTGGGATGGGAGTAAAAGACAGAAAACTATACAAGAACAACAATTAAAAAATTTTTTTTAAAAAAGAAGTATTTCCCATGATGTGAATTAAACCAAATAGTTGTTTAATTATTTTGAGAAGAATTGTTTAATTTTTGCTATAATCAATATAGAAAAGGAATTTTTTATTACTATTTGTTTCTGTGGAAACCTTTTCTGATTTCCCCAAAGCGAATTTAGAAGCCCCAGCTCTTAGCTCTCAGGTTACCCTGTGCTCCTCACAGCACCCGGACTGCCGCCGAACGTTTGCCTCTCTGTCTGTCTGTCTCACTCATGAGATTACAAGCTTTGTAGTCACAGGGCAATTTGTTCATTCCAGGCTAAGTAACTGGTACATTGTAGGTAGTAAACACGTACTTGTTGGATGAGTGATGCATGGATGTACTGTGATCTGTAGTGAACTTCTGGAGGGCAGAGAGACAGACAATTCGTAACTGTCCTTCCTCCTTTGTCTATCGTATGGCCCTGAACCTAGGAGACCCTCAAGAATAGTTAATGAATAAACATATGAATGAATTCTTTATATGGTTCATGGTGAACCATGTATATAAAGGAAAAGTTTTGTTGCACTTTTATATAACATTTATAATTGTGATAAGCCGGGGTGCAGACCATGTGGTCGCAGATCACCTGACTGTATGGTAACGACACTGCCTACAAGCAAGTTACTTAACTTTTCTTTAGTTTCTTTCTTAAGCCCATTTTCTTATTTCTTAAATCAAGAAAAAATAGTGCCTCCTAGAGTTTCTGTAAGAATTAAGTGAGATAAAATAAATTGCTTAGTATTAGTGCTTGGTAAACAATCAGTAATAGCAAAAACAGATACTGGCTTTTTGTAACCAGAAATCTTGGTGCATTGTAAAGTCTTTTATTGTTTGCTGCTTTCTGATAGATTGTTTTGTTTTTCCTCACTTTTTAAGTTGATAAAGTGGAAAATATATACATTGAAACTGCCACTAGATGTCAGTATTGCTTTCATTAATCGTTCAACCTACTTAGGCACAGCACAATCTGAGTCTAGTAAGTGTTCAAAGGAGAACTTATAGGTAGTTTCTAATTAAAAGCTACTTTCTGTATGACTCAGTTAACTCATCTGTAAATTGGACACAGCAATATTACCTTCCTCCTAGGATTATTGTCAGGATTATTGAAATGAAATAACCTATGTAAAATTCTTAGCATTGTGTGTGGCTCATAGTAAGCATTCGGTGATTACTGTGTGTTGTGATGTTCCAGTCCTCAGGCAGTGTCGTAGAGGAGACTAATGTAAGGAAGTATTTACAAAATGTTACAGGAGCATAAAAAACTTCAGTAAGCTTTTGTGGGACCAGAATTGCCCCAGAAATATGACCTGCTTGTTGTTTTTATTTTTATTTTTTAAAAGAGGGGCTCTCAGATGGTGTCACTTGGCAGGAAAAACCTGGGTTTATTCCCAAACATGATTTGGAACCTTTGGTTTCCCATTACTGGTTGGACGACCTTGACTAAGTTCCTTCCCTTTTCTGGTCTCATAGTAATAATGCCTACCCCATAGAATTATTGTGAAGGTTAAACAAAATAAAACTCTATAAAAGTACCTAACCCCACGGCTTCAGGTATAGTATTAGTTCTTTTCTCCTTCCTCCTTCTGAGTTCCCAAAGAATGACAACCTTTTGAAATACAACATTTTCTTAAATTGATGTTCACCTTTTCTTTAGAAGTTATTTTTATTACTTTTATTTTATGTAATATATCAATCCAGGTCAGCAAGCGTGGCCCAGTAGAGTACTTAGAAAAACCCACCTACTACGTACCGAATCTTTTCTTTTCTTTTTTATCTTTATTGTATTTTTCCCATTACCATTTAATCCCTTTATACTCTCCTGCCCCCCAGCAATCACCACACTATTGTCCATGCCCATGAGTCCTTTTTCCTTTTTGCTCAGTCCCTCCAAATGTACATGTACTGGGGTGATTGAAATCCTTTGTCTTTAAATTCCTAAATAATACTATTAACTTTTACCTTAATTTTTAAAAAAAAAAACAAAACAATTTGCTTAGGTAGAATACATATTAGCTCTACCTACCTTGATCCAAAATTTAAACATCAAAATAATAGAATCTGAACTGAGTTGACTGACCTGCTGGAAGGGGTCGTGAATTACTGTTGTTGTCACTTTCCAAACCCTAGGACTGATGGCAACTGGAGCAAAAACAGTCAAGCACATTTATAGCAAATGGACATAAATTACTGGCTGGATTTACATCTAAAAGACTGAGAATCATCATATGATTGAGTTTTGGATCCAGAAATGATGTCTCTGCACTGTTACGTCATCTCATGTCTCTCCCTAATTTATCACAAATCACACCACATCAAAATTCCGTACATTCAAGAGATCATCTGGTCCAGTACTCATTTTATAAATAAGGAAAAATATGTAATTTTTCTTATTTTTGTGATTCAGAGGTGTCATCTCCACACCCACAGGAAAAAAAAAAAAAAAACCTTAAGTATTAAGCATTAAAGGTTTTTATTTTAAATGGAGTAATTTACCACTCAATTGAATATTCTGATTCTGAAAATTGAGTTATTCTAATAGGCGATGCACATGTTGCCCAAACTTGGAAAAAGCAATGATTTTGTGTTGTCCCAATCTGATTCACATATAAAAGGAGAATTAGTGACCCACTTAGCTTTCAGAAATTCTTTCTCCACTGGGATAGACACACCCCACCCTGGGGCCTTTGCTCCCATCATTCCCTCTGCCTGGAAGCTTCCTGGCCCACCTGGCCACGAGGCTCATTTCATCTCCATCCAGCCTTTACTCACACGGCCTTAGTGAGGCCACCCCATCCAAAATTGCAAACCACCACCCTTCACACATACTGCCTCTCCTTCTCTAATTTATTTTTTCTCCTCAGCTCTTATCATCTTATAACCTACTGAATATTTTCCTTACTTCTGTTGTTAATGTAAGTGCCACAAGGGCAGGAATTTGCTTATTTTCTTTGAGGCAATGTATCCCCAGCCTAGAACAGCGCTTGCCCATCCTCAAGTAGGCACTCGAGAAAAATGTGATGAATAAGTGAATGAAAGTGAGCCTGAAAATTACATGTCTATTCTGTAATTGAAATTATAATTTCTCCCCTCAGGCATCTTGGTGTATAGGGCTCATAGAATAATCGAGTCCTGTCAAGAAGCATTCATCTTGCGCCTCTTTCGCCAGAAAAACAAACGTGGTTTTATTAAAGCTTTCACAGACAACGCTGTTGCCTTTGATACTGGTTTTTGTCATGTGGAAAGAGTGATGAGAAATCTTTTTGTAAAGAAGCTGTATCTGTGGCCAAGGTAATTAGCATTATGTGATGAATTTCTGAGAGAGAATCTGCTGTCATTTAATTTTGCATTTTAATGTAAAACTTACTGTAATCAGACTTGATACATGCTGGTCAGGTTCATAGCAAGTGCATTCAAATAGAAATACTGCCTGGTCACCACATTTGTGATTCTTTTATTTATTTATTTTTATTTCTTCTTTTAAAGATTTTATTTACTTTTTAGAGAAGGGGAAGGGAGGGAGAAAGAGAGGGAGAGAAACATCAATGTGTGGTTGCCTCTTATGTGCCCCCTGCTGGGGACCTGGCCCGTAATCCAGGCATGTGCCCTGACTGGGAATCGAACTGGCAACCCTTTGGTTCACAGGTTGGTGCTCAATCCACTGAGCCACTCCAGCCAGAGCACATTTGTGATTCTTTTAAAAGGAGAGAGAGATTTGAAACTTATTTTTCTGGTAGCACATTAATCCATCCCAGTGCAGCCACATCATCCTTTCTTTTTCACGTAGTGCAACCCCCACAGATCCACCTGGAGCACAGATGGCACACACAAGGCCCATGGCCCAAATCTGACCCTCCACCTTTTTTTATCCAGCCCTCCACCTTGTTTCTGCCCGGCAGCAGTGCCAAGTTCCTTGCCCCTAGTTAAGGAGTAGTTACATTTATACAGCCCTAAAATTACATTTGGCCCTTTGAAGGCAACCGCGAGGCTGATGTGGCCCCCGGTGAAAATGAGTTTGACACCCCTGCCCTAGAGACTCACATACACTGCAGTGGTAGTTGAACTACAGATTTATTGATGAAGACACCCACTTCGACTTTCAAAATTATTCATCAGGGAAATAATGCCCAAAGATTTTTTTTTAAGATTTTGTTTATTTATTTTTAGAGAGAGGGGAAGGGAGGGAGAAAGAGAGGGAGAGAAACATCAGTGTGTGGTTGCCTCTCTCATGCCCCCTGCTGGGGACCTGGCCCACAACCCAGGCATGTGCCCTGACTGGGAATCGAACTTGTGACCCTTTGATTCCCAGGCTGGCACTCAACCACTAAGTCATACTAGCCAGGGTGCCCAAAGATTTTGAAGAATTTCTGTAAATTTCCAAGAAAAACTGAAGGTTTCAATTTTCAAACATTTTACAAAATAGGTATTTTGGTTATACTGTATGGTATTTAAGAGTAGTTGTTTCCCTGGCCAGATGGCTCTGATGGTTGGAGCATCGTCCCATGCACCAAAAGGTTGTGGGTTCTATCGCCAGTCAGGGCTTATGCCTAGGATGCAGGTTCAATCTCCAGTTTGGGCGAGTACAGGAGGCAACTCACTGATGTTTCTCTCTCACATCAGTGTGTGTGTGTCTCTCTCCCTTCTCTTCCTCTTTCCCTAAAATCAATAAACATATCCTCAGGTGAGGATTTTTTAAAAAGTAGTTATTGTAGTCTTTGTTTCTTGATTATACCTTTGTTTGGGAATCAGCAAACTTTTCCTGGAAGAGGCCAGACTGTAGAGATTTAGGCCCCGCAGGCCATATGGCCTGTTAGTCACTCAGCTCTGCTGCCCTGGTGTGCCAGCACCCATGGACAGCACATGGACAGTGGGCACGGCTGCGTTCCAGTATCTGTAAAAATAGGCCCTGAATTGAGCCCAGAGCATAGTTTGCAGACCGCTGCCTTGTTGGAATAGTTTCCATTCATTGAGGTTAAAAGTATTCCTGAAAACATTGCTATTTTTCTATTTTGTTTCTCAATTGCATTTACCAAAAAAAAAAAAAAAAAAAAAATTGACTATGAAACCAAGACCAGAAGAAATACATAACTGTTGAAACTCTAGAAAATAATTTGAAAAATATTTGTCTCTTTAGGTTTCATGTAGCAGTAAACTCGTTTCTAGAGCAGCACAAGCCTGAAGTGGTGGAAATTCATGTCTCGATGACACCAGCCATGCTTGCCATGCAGACCGCTATACTGGACATTTTAAACGCATGCCTGAAGGAACTGAAATGCCATAACCCGTCGCTTGAGGTCGAAGATTTATCTTTAGAAAATGCTATTGGAAAAGCCTTTGACAAGGTATTCTATTTCTTTTCCTTTTTAAGCACAGTTTGTTATAATTTTAAAGAATGCAAGCTATTTTAATATTTGCAGTGTTCTTAATAGGAATTTGCTGTTGTTTATAATTAAATTGGAGGTGATTTAAAGTATAGATAGCTTCTTTGAGTTTACTGGAAGTAATCATTTGTAGTAAAATATGTGGATTGGCATATAAGCACAATTCTGATTTTTGCAATGATTGTCTCCTATTTTAAGTATGACTAAGAAGAGGATAAACAACCTTTTTGCTCTTAAATGACAGCATTTGGATATCTACAGGTAGAAGAGTTTTACATAAGAATGCTTCAGAATTTACAGTCTCTTGTTTGGAGTAAAAATCATTTAGATGAGTTTTCATGAGTGAGGAATATGAAATGTGTTCTCTCTTAAAATTGCATTCTGAATTGAGAAAATAGTTCAAGGAATTTTTATTCTAATTTTTTATCGTAGATTAATATTAATGCAGATAAATAAATGTCTAAGACTGAACTGTAGATCCAGAAAATGCTGACCTTTTAAGAATTCCAGACAGCTTTTTAAAAAAATATTTTGGTAGACTAAGTTTCTGGATTTAAAACTTTAAATCAACCTCTTTGTCACTGGAAATAATTGTAAAAAAGAAAAAATTTACTCAGTTTATCAGGTCTTTTCTCTTCTGACTAATATGTAAGTATGGATAATTATTCACTCTATCTGATCATAAAGATTCTACTGATAAAGCACTCTGCATTATATTTGAAAAATTAAACATTTTTTTAGAATCTCATGACCTGAAATTTTCTGTCTACTTCCTGGGAAGATAATATTTTGGATCTTTTTTATTGTAATACAATATATATAACCAAAATGTCATTTTAAGCATTTTTAGGTATCTTGGAATGTTTATTGAAACCATAATCTGTAATAATAATAGCCATATTGAACATATTTTAGCAATACTACATTTTATTCTTGTTTTAGACAATCCGTCATTATCTGGATCCTTTGTGGCACCAGCTTGGAGCCAAGACTAAATCCTTGGTTCAGGATTTGAAGATATTACGAACTTTACTGCAATATCTCTCTCAGTATGATTGTATTACATTTCTTAAACTTCTGGAATCTCTGAGAGCAACAGAGAAGGCTTTTGGTCAAAATTCAGGTGGGAGATAAAAATATTAATATTCTCCTAGGAGCTGATTTGGATGTAGTTCTGAGTTTTGTTGAGGAATCAGTGTGGGGAGTGCAGTATTCACCTACATTGTGTACTAAGGTTTCAAATTACATCTTCATAGCGCAGGGATGTGGGTTGTATTGATAGCTAATGTTTCTGCCTACTTAACTTCTGTTCTATGTAATAACAAATATTCATATCCACTCTGGGCAATTTTATTTGTAGAAAAGATTGTGTATAATATAGGCAGTCCCCAGCCTAGAAATAGCTTGCATTCTGGAAGTTTAATTGTTAAGAATTTAAAATTCATTTTTCTTGCAGAAACAGTAAGACAGTCCGGGTTTCATCAGCTAGAGTGCTGACAACTAAAAACGAGAGATTTGTAAAGAAACATACACGTGTGACTGGCCACTCTCTTGCTTTCCCATCAGTCACATCCTCCCCTCACTGTTGGCTTCTGTCCCTGTTTGGCTAGACCAGTGGTTTTCAAAGTGTGGTCCGTGGCCCCTGAGGTCAAGATTTAACAGAAGTAATAATTTTTACTGCTTCATCAGAGACACCGTTGAGCGATAAACTGCAAATGCACTGAAATGAAGACCACACCGACTGCTAGGACACTTTGGTTCCACTGCCTTGATTGTGCTCAGGCACCAGCAGTGTTACCCACTCGAGCTTTTGCACAATGGGGAATGTCAGCACAGGGGGACAAAGTCAGGTAACGGGCTTGTGTGGCTACGAGGCTAGTTGTATTATTAGGAGAATGGTCTCCCTAAAACTTTGCTGGGGACCCCCAGGGGCCTGTGGCTCAGGCCACACTGAAAACTGACGGTCTAATGAACAGAGACAGAGGCCACAGTGGTAAGGGAGAAGGTAGGGTTCAGAGAAGAACAAGACGGCGGCCCGATGTACACGCAGGGCATATGGTCATCCGAGATTCTTTAAAACTAACTTTAAGTTGAAGGGTTGTTTTTTTTTTTAACTCTTTATATTAGGTTGGCTATTTCTTGACTCCAGCACCTCTCTGTTTGTAAATGCTCGAGCAAGAGTTTATCGTGTTCCAGATGCTAAAATGAGTAAAAAAGGCAAAGTGTCCGGAAAAGTGGAGATGAAAGAAGAACAAGGTATCTTGTAGGCTTAAACCTTTAAGTGTATCTTTATTTAAGTATTGGGTGTGGAATTGTTTATCAAGTTACACTGTAATTTTAAAGCTCTTTTTGGCCGTATGAAAAATGTGTGACTGTGTGATGTTCAGTGTAGGCTACATATAACATACGTAATGTGTGTTAAAAGTGTTCGCCATGGCAAGTCTTAGAATCCATTGCTA
Source organism: Anoura caudifer (assembly GCA_004027475.1). Classification (NCBI taxonomy): domain Eukaryota; kingdom Metazoa; phylum Chordata; class Mammalia; order Chiroptera; family Phyllostomidae; genus Anoura; species Anoura caudifer. Next base: position 3,274 of record PVKU01012861.1, on the reverse strand, counting down.
GGGAATTCCAAGTAACAAATGCCAAGAATCAAACAACTGTATTCTTACTGCTACATAAGAACTATAGATTGTTCCTTTTTAACTTCAGAGTAATTACTGCCTGGGGCACTTAAAGTCTTAGCGGAACATTTTAACATCCCTTTAGTTTTTAGAGAACATAAGTATACTAGAATGAGGCAAATATAGCTTTTATTCCAACAGTCATCTAGTAGTTATAATAAATGTAATTGTTTTTTTAAATTAAATTTATTAGGTTAACATTGGTCAGTAACATACAAGTTTGAGGTGCACAATTCTGTAACACATCATCTGTGTACTGCATTGTGTGCTCACCACCCAAAGGTTAGTCTCCTTTTGTCACCATATGTTTGACTCCCTTTACCCTCTTCGTTCTCCCCCCACTCCCCTCCCCCTCCGATAACCATCATACTATTGTCTGTGTCTATGAGTTAGTTTGTTCTGTTTGTTCACTTGTTGTTCCCTGTTTTATTTCCACATATGAGTGAAATTGTATGGTTCTTGTCTTTTCTTTCTGACTTATTTTACTTAGCATGATACTCTCAATCTACATCAAACTAAAAAGCGTCTGCACAGCAAAAGAAAAAGGCCAAGTGAATGACAGAAGATATTTGCAAATGATATCTTTGATAAGGGGCTAATATTCAAAGTATGTAAAGAACTCACACAACTCGACAACAAATATGTCATTGTATTTTTAAGGCACAGGATAAGGTTAATGCTTACTTTGCAGTTCAAGACTCTATTTCAAAACTTAATTAAATATATTATTAGTGACCATGAATATCACTTTTTATCAAGGCATTATGAAACCTGTGTTAATGTTGGCTTGAGGTGTCTTTGGTTTAAACCACAAGGAGACCTTTTTCGAGGAAGCAGATCCTGTCCAGTATTAGGGAGGAAACTCAAAGGAATAGGCTTATGGAATGGTGCTTGTGTTTCTGTTGTTCGAAAGTCTTCGGAAAACTTCATGGATAAATATTATCACAGAGAATGAGGTTATCTTTTATTTCTATACAGAAACAAAAAAGGAACTGGTCCTAGAAAGCAACCCTAAGTGGGAAGCACTGACAGAAGTACTGAAAGAAATTGAGGCGGAAAATGCGGAGAGTGAAGCCCTTGGTGGTCCAGGTAGGAAAAAAGGAGACGAGGACATCTGCTTTCAAAATCAAACAAGTCAGTCTTTTTGGCTAGCTCTCTAAAAATAACTTACTATTTTGTTTATAAAATTGTAGAGGAATAAATGCCAAAGGAATGCTGAAATCCTAGCAGCAACCCTCTTTCTATTCATCCGGCATGACCTTCTCCAGGTTGAATCATTGTACATTCGTGAAAGCAGGTTCCTTGACTGATCTGGTTCTCAGGAATACTGTTTAAAGATACACCTGATCTCCACATTTATATTTACCAGGCTTGAAATCTGGAATACCCAAGGAGAAAACCAAAGGGTCTTGTTTTATTTTCTCAGGAAGTATTTTCCCAAAGAAGCCTGAACTGTTGTATGGGCTGACACGGACCTGGCCTTGCAAACATTCCAGGTTTTAGGGCTGCTCTCTTCAAACATGAGCCTGCTGGTTGGTTGGTGTAGACTAAATCCGAACTAAACTTAAAAACTAAAACCAAATAGAAAATAAAAGAAAACTAGACTTTTAAATCTATCTGTTGAGTCTTTGAAATCGTGCAAAGCAATAAAGGCAAACACACAGTGCTTATGTTAGTAAATATCCGGGTGATTTTATCCCAGAACCGATGGTGCTGTGATTTAGGGCCTGAAGTCATACGTGCTCACCTAGAAAAAGTAAAAACAAAATAAAGATAACAGAAAAGGAAAAAAGTTATGTCTAGCAGCCACTATGAACTTTGGCATCTTTCCTTCCAGGTTTTCTTTCCTGTATTTTCTATTTCACATTGTTAGAGTCATGTAGAGACATAACTTCTGGGTGTAGAATTGATGAGTCAAATGATATTAACATTTTTAAAGTTCTTGAGACATATTAACACAATACTTTACAGAAAGTTTTTAACAACTTTTTTTCTAGCAGGATAAAAAGAGCTTATTTATTTTTCACTTAGCTAGCAATGACTAGAGAGTCCATCTGTGTGTGTGTGTGTGTGTGTGTATGTTGTGTACACACACATATATGTGATAATTTTATTAACTTGACTAGAGAAAAATGTCATCTTGTTTTAAATTTTGATGTTAGACAAGCTCAGTACTTTCTCAAATGCATTTCTTCTTTTGTTAACTGTCTTAGTTTCCTTTGCCAACTTATGCTATGCCCTTAGTTTGTATGGGCTTTTTATATAGTAAAGATAATAACATTTATCATTGTTGTGTAAAGTTTTTTTGTCTTTAGAGTTTTTTAGTTATATTTTATTGATTATGCTATTATGGTTGTCCTGATTTTTCTCCCTTTGCCCACCTCCACCCAATATCCCCTACTCCCTCAGGCCATCCCCCCACCATTGTCTGTGTCCATGGGTCACACATAGAAATTCTTTAGCTACTCTATTTCCTACACTGTACTTTACATCCTCATAGCTATTGTTACTACCAATTTGTACTTAATCCCATCACCTCTTCACCCATTCTTCCCCTACCCCCTCCCATCTGGCAACCATTTGGTAACTAACTGCTTTTCTCTTGCTGCTTTTAAGAGTCTCTCTTTATCTTCAAACTTTGGCATTTTAATTATGATGTGTCTTGGAGTGGGCCTCTTTGCATCCATCATAATTGGGACTCTCAGTGCTTCCTGGGCTTGCATGTCTATTTTCTTCACTAAATTAGAGAAGTTTTCTTTCACTATTTTTTCAGATAGATTCCCAATTTCTTGCTCTTTCTCTTCTCCTTCTGGCACCCCTGTGATGCAAATGGTAGACCTCTTAAAGTTGTCCCAGAGGCTACTTATACTGTCCTCATTTTTTTGGATTCTTTTTTTCTTCTTGTTGTTCTGCGTGGTTGTTTTTTCCTTCCTTATGTTCCAAATCTTTGATTTGATTATCTGCTTCATCCACTCTGCTGTTGTTTCCCTGTAAGTTGTTCTTTATTTCAATTAGTGTATCCTTTGTTTCTAACTGGGTCTTTTTTATGCTGCTGAGGTCCTCACTAAGTTCCTTGAGCATCCTTAGAAACAGTGCTTTGAACTCTGCATCTGACAGATTGCTTATCTCCATTTTGTTTAGCTCTTTTTCTGGAGTTTTTTTTTTTTTTAATTATATTTTATTGATTATGCTATTACAGTTGTCCCATTTTCCC